>WNWK01024009.1:0-30316 GCA_009830355.1 Cherax destructor | reverse complement strand
AAATTCGTTTTAATGAAAAAAATTATATTTTATTAGTCTTTCTTTCGTGTGAGTTATTTAGAAGAATGTCGGTAAGATCCGTATCGCCTGGAAAATAGGAATCAATCAGACTTGGTCCTAAGAAAAAGAGGAGATAACGGCAGTTTATCGGACTGAGAGCCGACTGAGAGCCTGACTGAGAGGTCAGCCTGTGAGAGTAACTGAAACATTCTGTGACCAAACCGTAGAGTTTCCGTGGGTAAATCTTTCTTTAATGAAGGTCGATCGTTTACTTCTTTCCTTCCCCTTTCATTGGTGTTGTGGCCCCTACCAACATGGCTGTTAGGTAGTTTACCTCCGCCGGCGGTTCACTGGGTACCATCAGATCCAATGTTGGACCGCTGAGCCGGCTGGACTGACAGTGTCAACCAGACTTCCCATATACAACACTGGAGAGTTCAAGACTCTCGCATACACTACTGGAGTTCGCCAGGCAGACCTGCTTCAGGGGTGTAGACCCCGCAGTGTGGTGCGGGTGACAGGCCTACAGTGCTCCAGTGCAGAGAACTGGAAGCTCTATCCTCTCTAGACCGTGTTACTCGAAAGCAACTCTGTACTTGTGATGTTTGCAAGGCCAAGTACAGTGATGGTGTTCTTCCTGCTTGATATCAGGACACTGTAGCATTATGAGGAGAGCGGCAAGTCTGGTCACCAGAATTACACTATCTACTGGCTTATACCTGACGTACCTGAGTAGTACTTGAAAATAGACTGTTGTACCTGAAATGTTGTCTTGTGTGACACTGGTTGTGTTTTTGTGTGACACTGGTTGTGTCTTGTGTGACACTGGTTGTGTCTTGTGTGACACTGGTTGTGTCTTGTGTGACACTGGTTGTGTCTTGTGTGACACTGGTTGTGTCTTGTGTGACACTGGTTGTGTCTTGTGTGACACTGGTTGTGTCTTGTGTGACACTGGTGTGTTTTGTGTGACACTGGTTGTGTCTTGTGTGACACTGGTTGTGTCTTGTGTGACACTGGTTGTGTCTTGTGTAACTGGTTGTGTCTTGTGTACACTGGTTGTGTCTTGTGTGACACTGGTTGTGTCTTGTGTGACACTGGTTGTGTCTTGTGTGACACTGGTTGTGTCTTGTGTGACACTGGTTGTGTCTTGTGTGACACTGGTTGTGTCTTGTGTGACACTGGTTGTGTTTTGTGTGACACTGGTTGTGTCTTGTGTGACACTGGTTGTGTCTTTGTGACACTGGTTGTGTCTTGTGTGACACTGGTTGTGTCTTTGTGACACTGGTTGTGTCTTGTGTGACACTGGTTGTGTCTTGTACACTGGTTGTGTCTTGTGTGACACTGGTTGTGTCTTGTGTGACACTGGTTGTGTCTGTGTGACACGGGTGTGTCTGTGTGACACTGGTTGTGTCTTGTGTGACACTGATGTGTCTTGTGTGACACTGGTTGTGTCTTGTGTGACACTGGTTGTGCCTTGTGTGACACTGGTTGTGTCTTGTGTGACACTGGTAATGTTACCGAGTTTCAGGTATTTAGTGGTGTATTCAGAGAGTTTGTGACTGGTGGCACGACACAAGTTGAGTCGTATATTTGGTGTGTCAAGACGCGGTGCACAGGATTGTACTAGAGAATGGGTTCATGATGCAGGGGCTGCCATGTGGCACAGAGAAGGTGTCGTGACAGTGAGCGATGGCGTGTGTAACACAGAGACAAGGGTGTCTGAAGACACGGTGGAGAAGGCGTATCATGACGAGTATGGCAGTGTCCTGGGTGACACTTGAGACGGCAGCCACTTGACACTAGCACTGGTAGTGTCCTGGGTGACACTTGTAGACGGCAGCCACTTGACACTAGCACTGGTAGTGTCCTGGGTGACACTTGTAGACGGCAGCCA
This sequence comes from Cherax destructor, assembly GCA_009830355.1. Lineage (NCBI taxonomy): Eukaryota > Metazoa > Arthropoda > Malacostraca > Decapoda > Parastacidae > Cherax > Cherax destructor. The sequence goes on along the minus strand of WNWK01024009.1, from coordinate 28,422 downwards.
CTTGACACTAGCACTGGTAGTGTCCTGGGTGACACTTGTAGACGGCAGCCACTTGATAAGCACTAAGTATATGATTTGCTTGTGATATTTTATTGTACTATGATTTTGTGTATATAAATGTTTTTACACAGATTATAAGATTGTTTTATTCAGATCATATGTTTTTATATTAATAATATAATATATTAAATATTTGAAATCAGAGAGATTGTACTGTTATCCCGAACAGTCTCTTTATTACAAATGAATATGTTTTTTTTTTATAATATGAGTGGCCTGTCCGGGATAATATTGTTTGTCCGGGAATTGACTGTTCGGGATAAATTTTATATTACGTAGTACTTGAAATAATAATAAATATCTTTGTGTGACCAAACCGTAGAGTTTCCGTGGGTAAATTCTTTCTTTAATGAAGGTCGATCGTTTACTTCCTTCCTTCCTTCATTGGCTTTCTATCTGTTAAACTCTTTCTCTTCTCTCTCTCTCTCTCTCTCTCTCTCTCTCTCTCTCTCTCTCTCTCTCTCTCTCTTCCATAAATTTGTTAGCTTTGAATCTCATTAGTATTCAATAAAGAAACGGTGAAGAGATATACTCAGCGTTATGTCTCTCCTCAGGTGACGCTGAGACAGTAAAAGAGAGGGAAGTACGTCTCTCCACCAGACGACGCTGAGACAGTAAAAGAGAGGGAAGTACGTCTCTCCACCAGACGACGCTGAGACAGTAAAAGAGAGGGAAGTACGTCTCTCCACCAGACGATGCTGGGACAGTAAAAGAGAGGGAAGTACGTCTCTCCACCAGACGATGCTGAGACAGTAAAAGAGAGGGAAGTACGTCTCTCCACCAGACGACGCTGAGACAGTAAAAGAGAGGGAAGTACGTCTCTCCACCAGACGATGCTGAGACAGTAGGAAGTACGTCTCTCCACCAGACGATGCTGAGACAGTAAAAGAGAGGGAAGTACGTCTCTCCACCAGACGATGCTGGGACAGTAAAAGAGAGGGAAGTACGTCTCTCCACCTGACGATGCTGAGACAGTAAAAGAGAGGGAAGTACGTCTCTCCACCAGACGATGCTGAGACAGTAAAAGAGAGGGAAGTACGTCTCTCCACCAGACGATGCTGGGACAGTAAAAGAGAGGAAGATACGTCTCTCCACCAGACGATGCTGAGACAGTAAAAGAGAGGGAAGTACGTCTCTCCACCAGACGACGCTGAAACAGTAAAAGAGAGGGAAGTACGTCTCTCCACCAGACGATGCTGGGACAGTAAAAGAGAGGAAGTACGTCTCTCCACCAGACGATGCTGAGACAGTAAAAGAGAGGGAAGTACGTCTCTCCACCAGACGATGCTGAGACAGTAAAAGAGAGGGAAGTACGTCTCTCCACCAGACGACGCTGAGACAGTAAAAGAGAGGGAAGTACGTCTCTCCACCAGACGACGCTGAGACAGTAAAAGAGAGGGAAGTACGTCTCTCCACCAGACGATGCTGAGACAGTAAAAGAGAGGGAAGTACGTCTCTCCACCAGACGACGCTGAGATAGTAAAAGAGAGGGAAGTACGTCTCTCCACCAGACGACGCTGAGACAGTAAAAGAGAGGGAAGTACGTCTCTTCACCAGACGACGCTGAGACAGTAAAAGAGAGGGAAGTACGTCTCTCCACCAGACGATGCTGAGACAGTAAAAGAGAGGGAAGTACGTCTCTCCACCAGACGATGCTGGGACAGTAAAAGAGAGGGAAGTACGTCTCTCCACCAGACGATGCTGAGACAGTAAAAGAGAGGGAAGTACGTCTCTCCACCAGACGATGCTGGGACAGTAAAAGAGAGGGAAGTACGTCTCTCCACCAGACGATGCTGAGACAGTAAAGAGAGGGAAGTACGTCTCTCCACCAGACGATGCTGAGACAGTAAAAGAGAGGGAAGTACGTCTCTCCACCAGACGATGCTGGGACAGTAAAAGAGAGGGAAGTACGTCTCTCCACCAGACGATGCTGAGACAGTAAAAGAGAGGAAGTACGTCTCTCCACCAGACGATGCTGGGACAGTAAAAGAGAGTGAAGTACGTCTCTCCACCAGACGATGCTGAGACAGTAAAAGAGAGGGAAGTACGTCTCTCCACCAGACGATGCTGAGACAGTAAAAGAGAGGGAAGTACGTCTCTCCACCAGACGACGCTGGGACAGTGTAGCAGACAGAAAGTTTTGTGACGTTTCTTCGGAGACGATTCTGCAGTTTGTGAATTGAGTGATTCTTTTGACTCTTCTTAATACTTTTAGGTATGTGTGGACATACAGCAGACATGTGTGAGCGTGTTAGAAAGGGGTGAGTGGACACGAATGGTTTTTGGGACTTGACGAGCTGTTGGAGTGTGAGCAGGGTAATATTTTTTGAAGGGATTCAGGAAAATCGGTTAGCCGGACTTGTGTACTGGATGTGGGGACGTACAGTGGCTGCACCTTAAAGGAGGAGTTTCGGATATTTGGAATATTAGTGTGAATGATGGCGAAAGTGTTTTGTTTTTCGGGTCACCCTTCCTCGGTAGGATACGGCTTCTTTGTTGAAAGAAGAAGACATACAAGGATAGTGAGGCTCAGGTTAGTTTGTAGGAAAGAAGGAGATTAATTTACAGTAAAAGTAGACCTTAGACAAGGATGTGTGATGTCACCATGTTTGTTAAATATATTTATAGATGGGGCTATGAATCATAGAATTGATGAGGGAAAAAGGTGAGTGGTGCACTGAGAAGTCTGTGGAGACAAAGAACGTTATCCATGGAAGCAAAACGGAAATGTATGAGAGTATAAGAACATAAGAACATAAGAATGGAGGAACACTGAAGAAGGCCTACTGGCCCATACAAGGCAGGTCCTTATCAAAACCACCACTACCTAAGAATTTACTCCTGTACTCACGACACTAATCAAACCCAGCCCCTCCCACTCATATATTTGTCCAATCTCTTTTAAAGCCACCCAAGGTCCTAGCCTCTATCACCCTACTCGGAAGATTGTTCCACGCATCTACAACTCTGTTCGAAAACCAGTACTTGCCTATGTCCTTTCTAAATCTAAATTTATCCAATTTAAATCCGTTATTTCTCGTTCTTACTTGGTTCGATATCCTCAGTATTTTATTAATATCTCCTTTGTTTATGCCCATCATCCACTTGTACACCTCGATGATATCTCCTCATTCTACGTCTCTCCAGAGAGTGGAGATTCAATGCTCTAAGTCTATCTTCATACGGGAGATTTCTTATACTGTAAATCATTTTAGTCATTCTTCTTTGTATGTTCTCCAATGAATCTATATCCAACCTATAGTAAGGAGACCAAAACTGAGCTGCATAATCCAAATGAGGTCTCACTAGTGATGTATAGAGCTGTAAAATAACTTTTGGACTTCTGTTGCTTATACTTCTGAAATAAATCCTAGTAATCTGTTAGCCTTATTGCGCACACTTAGGCACTGTTGTCTTGGCTTTAGATTTCTGCTTACCATGACTCCCAAGTCTTTTCACATTCTGTATGATCAAGCTCAACTTCACCTAGTTTATAAATTCGAGGGATATTTTCATTACCAACGACAAGCACCTTACACTTGTCCACATTGAACTTCATCTGCCACTTTTCAGACCAAGACATTAATTTATCCAAATCCTCCTGGAGTTCACTGTTATCCTCCTCAGAATGAATTATACGGCCTATTTTTGTATCATCAGCGTATAAATCTGTATAGCTCTTATATGGGTGTGAAGCATGGGTGGTGAATGTTGCAACAAGGGAAAGGCTGAAGGCAGTGAGATGTTGTGTCTTAGCGCAATGTGTGGTGTGAATATAATGCAGAGAATCCGTAGTCTGAAATTAGGAGGTGTGTGGTTACTAAAGTATTATCCAGAGGGTTGAGGAGGGGTTGTTGAGGTGGTTCGGACATTTAGAGAGGATGGAACGAAATTGAATGACCTGAGAGCGTATAAATCTGTAGTGGAAGGAAGGCGGGGTATGGGTTAGCCTAGGAAGGTTGGAGGGAGGAGGTAAAGAAGGTTTTGTGTGCGAGGTGCTTGGACTTCCAGCAAGCATGAGTGAGCGTGTTAGATAGGAGCGAATGGAAACAAATGGTTTTTAGGACTTGCAGTGTGAGCAAGGTAACATTTATGAAGGGATTCAGGGAATCCGTCAGGCCGGACTTGAGTCCTGGAGGTGGAAAGTACATTATTATTATTATAATCATGGGTAGCACTAAACTCGTAGGATTATACAGCACATGTGGTTGGGAAGGGATGGAAGGTATTCAGGCTAAATTCAGGGAACTGGAGCACAGAGCCAATTCCCTAGATCAAGAGCCCCTCACTAGCATCAAGGAACCTCCCTTGAGGGGAGTGGGAAGTACAGTGACTGCACTCTGAAGGAGGAATGTTGGTAAGATACAGTTTATAACTGTAGTGTAGGCGCCTCTGGCACGAGGCGCACCTACACGCCTCTTGCCCAAAATGAACCCATTGCCTGATAATCATATTTTATACATTACATGATGTTGTTGATGGAATACAACACCGGTAACCTGATGAAATATATGCAACACTTAGTGTTCTTTATCTCTGAAAAGATTCGCCTGCACAATCAAATACTGACCCCCAGTGTAACACTGACCCCCAGTGTAACACTGACCCCCAGTGTAACACTGACCCCCAGTGTAACACTGACCCCCAGTGTAACACTGACCCCCAGTGTAACACTGACTCCCAGTGTAACACTGACCCCCAGTGTAACACTGACCCCCAGTGTAACACTGACCCCCAGTGTAACACTGACCCCCAGTGTAACACTCGCCAGTATTCGACTAAATAATTCTGTTGTATATAATCGTGATATAACAGAGCGCACTAAGGACAATATTAGGTAAAACTGGTGAGTTTGGCTTAAATAGCAACGATCTTCTTGCCATATAAGACAAGCGAAAATTTGTGTATGCAATAATTTCGCAAAAATCATTCTGATACTAACGAAAAAAATATATTTCATTGTGTTTGTTTATTATTAAATTATTGTAAACGTATCTAAAATATATTTAGTTGGGTTAGGCTAAATTAAATTGCGCTTGTTATAATAAGGTTAGGTAAGTTTTCTAAGTTTCTTTTGGTACAAAATTATAAATTTTAACATTAACTTAAAGGAAAAAAATATATCTTTAAACGTATAAGAGAAAATTTTAGAAAGGACTTAATTTTTAATGAGTTCTTGCTAATTGACCAGTTTCACCTAATCGGCACGACATATATATATTTTTTTTTCAACAAGTCGGCCGTCTCCCACCGAGGCAGTGTGACCCAAAAGAAAGAAAATCCCCAAAAGAAAATACTTTCATCATCATTCAACACTTTCACCACACTCATACATAATCACTGTCTTTGCAGAGGAGCTCAGATACGACAGCTGAGAATAGTCCAACCCATCTGTCATTATCCCAGACCCCTCCTTTAAAGTGCAGGCATTGTACTTCCCATTTCCAGGACTCAAGTCCAACTAAATCAATTACCTGGTTTCCCTGAATCCCTTCACAAAATGTTACCCTGCTCACACTCCAACAGATCGTCATGTCCCAAAAACCATTCGTCTCCATTCACTCCTATCTAACACGCTCACACATGCTTGCTGGAAGTCCAAGCCCCTCGCCCACAAAACCGCCTTTACCCCCTCCCTCCAACCTTTTCTAGGACGACCCCTACCCCGCCTTCCTTCCCCTACAGATTTATACCCTCTCCATGACATTCTACTTTGATCCATTCTCTCTAAATGACCAAACCACCTCAACAACCCCTCTTCAGCCCTCTGACAAATACTTTTAGTAACTCTACACCTTCTCCTAATTTCCACATTTCGAATTTTCTGCATAATATTTACACCACACATTGCCCTTAGACAGGACATCTCCACTGCCTCCAGCCTCCTCCTCGCTGCAGCATTTGCAACCCATGCTTCACACCCATATAAGAGTGTTGGTACCACTATACTTTCGTACATTCCCTTCTTTGCCTCCATAGATAACGTTTTTTGTCTCCACAGATACCTCAACGCACCACTCGCCTTTTTTCCTTCATCAATTCTATGGTTAACCTCATCCTTCATAAACCCATCCGCTGACACGTCAACTCCCAAATATCTGAAAACATTTACTTCTTCCATAATCCCTCTCTCCAATGTGATATCCAATTTTTCTTTATTTAAATCGTTTGATACCCTCATCACCTTACTCTTATCTATGTTCACTTTTAACTTTCTACCTTTAGAAGCATATATATATATATATATATATATATATATATATATATATATATATATATATATATATATATATATATATATATATATATATATATATATATATATATATATATGCAAGACAAACACTATGAAAAAATAGAAGAATTCCAAGCGCTTTCGTGACTACTCACATTATCAAGGAACTATAAAAGTAAACGTGAAAAGAAGGCTTATAAAGGGGCAGAATACACCTCACAGTCACATCACACTAGCAAAGACAACATAAACATAAGAACATAAGAACATAAGAAAGGAGGAACACTGCAGCAGGCCTGTTGGCCCATACTAGGCAGGTCCTTCACAATCCGTCCCACTAACAGAATATTTGCTCAACCCAATTTTCAATGCTACCCAAGAAATAAGCTTTGACAATTCTACCCACTCATGCGCGAGTCCCACTCAAATCCAACCCCTCTCACTCATGAATTTATCCAACCTAAATTTGAAACTACCCAAGGTCCTAGCTTCAATAACCCTACTAGGCAGACTGTTCCACTCATCAACTACCCTATTTCCAAACCAATACTTTCCTATATCCTTTCTAAATTTAAACTTATCTAACTTGAATCCATTATTGCGGGTTCTCTCTTGGAGAGATATCCTCAAGACCTTATTTATATCCCTTTGTTAATACCCATTTTCCACTTGTATACCTCGATCATGTCTCCCTCATTCTACGTCTTACAAGTGAATGTAATTTTAGGGTCTTCAATCTTTCTTCGTAAGGAAGATTTCTAATGCTATGTATTAATTTAGTCATTCTACTTGGGGTGAATGTAAGAGCACCTTAAATCCAAAGAGAGCAATGCCTAAGCGTAGTAATAAGGCAAATAGATTACTGGGATTTATACAAAGTGTTGCAACAGTTCTTGATATAAATCCCGTAATCATTTGCCATTACTACGCTAGGCATTCTCTTGGTTTAAGGTTGCTGCCTATCACCCCCAAGTCCTTCTCGCAATCTGTATGGCTAAGTTCTACGTTATTTAACTTATAAGTGCTTGGGTTATGGACACTCCGAGCTTCAGAACCTTGCATTTATCTACATTGAACTGCATCTGCCACTTTTCTGACCACGAATTAAGTTTGTCTAAATCTTCCTGAAGTTCTATGACATCTATGTTTGAATCAATTATCCTACCTATCTTCGTGTCGTCGGCGAATTTGCTCATATCACTAGTAATTCCCTCATCAAGGTCATTGATATATATTATAAATAACAATGGGCCTAAGACTGATCCCTGTGGAACACCACTTGTTACAAGTCCCCATTCGGATTTAACCCCATTTATGCACACTCTCTGCTTCCTATTGGTGAGCCATGACTCGATCCATGACAGCACTTTTCCCCCAATGCCATGAGCTGCCACTTTCTTTAACAGTCTCTGGTGCGGTACTCTATCAAAAGCCTTACTAAAGTCTAAATAAACAATATCGAATTCTTTATCGTGATCAACAGCCTCAAAAGCTTTACTGAAGAAGGTTAATAAATTAGATAGGCAGGAACGGCCCCTCGTGAATCCATGCTGGGTATCATTAATCAAATTATGGTTATCTAGATGGCTTCTAATAATATCAGCTATAATTGACTCTAGTAATTTGCCTACAATTGAGGTCAGGCTTATTGGGCGGTAGTTTGACGGTAGTGACTTGACCCCTGCTTTAAAAATAGGAATTACATTAGCCATCTTCCACATATCAGACACTACACCTGTTTGAAGAGATAAATTAAAAATGTTAGATATTGGTTCACAGAGTTCCATTTTGCATTCCTTAAGAACCCTTGCAAAAAGCTCATCAGGACCCGGCGATTTATTTTGTTTCAGTCGGTCCAGCTGTTTCATAATCATTTCGCTAGTGACTGTGATATTACATAATTTATCTTCTTCTGGGCCTCTGTAAAAATTAATTACTGGGATATTATTAATGTCTTCCTGTGTGAAAACCGAGAGAAAATAATTATTAAAAATAGAGCACATATCATTCTCCTTGTCAGTAAGATGCCCAAAGTTATTTTTAAGGGGACCTATCTTATCCTAACTTTTGTTCTATAAACCTGGAAAAACTTTTGGGTTAGTTTTGAATCCTTGCAACTTTAATTTCATAATCCCGTTTAGCTTTTCTTATTCCCTTTTTAACGTCCCTCTTAATGTCAGTATACTGATTTATAAGATGACCCTCACCTCTTTATATGCTCCTATAAAGAGCCTATTATTCATCCATTTTGGGTCATTTCTACTTGATCTAATTTCTTTATACGGGATAAATGATCTTTGGGCAGCCTGTATAGTGTTAAGAAAACTGTCATATTGATACCTCTCTTCTTCACCCCAGTCCACAGTTGATAAGTGTTCTCTAAGTCCATTATAATCTGCTAAGCGAAAATCTGGGACCATTACTGAATTATCCCTACTATCATAAGAACATAAGAACATAAGAAAGGAGGAACACTGCAGCAGGCCTGTTGGCCCATACTAGGCAGGTCCTTCACAATCTATCCCACTAACAGAATAATTGCCCAACCTAATTTTCAATTCTACCCAAGAAATAAGCTTTGAAGATTCTATTAACTCAAGTGCGAGTCCCACTCAAATCCAGCCCCTCTCACTCATGAATTTATCCAACCTAAATTTGAAACTACCCAAGGACCTAGCTTCAATGACCCTACTAGGCAGACTGTTCCACTCATCAACTACCCTATTTCCAAACCAATATTTTCCTATATCCTTTCTAAATCTAAACTTATCCAATTTGAATCCATTATTGCGGGTTCTCTCTTGGAGAGATATCCTCAAGACCCTATTTATATCCCCCTTATTAATACCCATCTTCCACTTATATACCTCGATCATGTCTCCCCTCATTCTTCGTCTTACAAGTGAATGTAATTTAAGGGTCTTCAATCTTTCTTCATACGGAAGATTTCTAATGCTATGAATTAACTTTGTCATTCGTCGCTGAATGTTTTCTAACGAATTTATATCCATTCTGTAAAATGGAGACCAGAACTGAGCTGCATAATCTAGGTGATGCCTTACTAATGATGTATAAAGCTGTAATATAACCGCTGGACTTCTGTTGCTTACACTTCTTGATATAAATCCCAGTAATCTATTTGCTTTATTTCTTACGCTTAGGCATTGCTGACTTGGTTTGAGGTTGCTGCTTACCATAACCCCAGATCCTTTTCGCATTCTGTACGGCTGAGTTCAACATTATTAAGCTGGTAGGTGCTAGGGTTATGAACATTCCCGAGCTTTAGAACTTTGCATTTATCTACATTGAACTGCATTTGCCATTTTTCTGACCAGGAATTGAGTTTGTCTAAATCCTCCTGAAGTTCCGTGACATCTACGTCTGAATCGATTATCCTACCTATCTTCGTGTCATCAGCGAATTTGCTCATATCACTAGTAATTCCCTCGTCAAGGTCATTTATATATATTATAAACAACAACGGGCCCAAAACCGATCCCTGTGGAACGCCACTTGTTACAGATCCCCACTCAGATTTAACCCCATTAATGCACACCTCTGCTTCCTATTGGTGAGCCATGACTCGATCCATGAAAACACTTTTCCTCCAATGCCGTGAGCAGCTACTTTCTTTAACAGTCTCTGATGTGGTACTCTATCAAAAGCCTTACTAAAATCCAAATAAACAATATCGAATTCTTTATCATGATCAACTGCCTCAAAAGCCTTACTGAAAAAGTTAATAAATTAGTTAGGCAGGAACGGCCCTGGTGAATCCATGTTGAGTATCATTAATCAAATTATGCCTATCGAGATGGCTTCTTATGTTATCAGCTATAATCGACTCTAATAATTTGCCTACAATTGAAGTTAGATTTAAATTGGGCGGTAATTTGATGGTAACGACTTGTCCCCTGCTTTAAAAATAGGAATTACATTAGCCATCTTCCACGTATCAGACACTACACCTGTTTGAAGAGATAGGTTAAAAATGTTAGTTAAGGGTTCACAGAGTTCAATTTTGCATTCCTTAAGAACCCTTGAAAAAGCTCATCAGGGCCTGGCGATTTATTTTGCTTCAAACGGTCTATCTGTTTGATAACCATTTCGCTAGTGACTGTGATACTACATAATTTATCTTCTTCAGGCCCACTAAAATACCTAATTCTTGGGATATTATTAGTGTCTTCCTGAGTGAAAACCGAGAGAAAATAATTATTAAAAATAGAGCACATTTCATTCTCTTTGTCAGTAAGATACCCATAATTATTTTTAAGGGGACCTATCTTATCTCTAACTTTTGTTCTATACACCTGGAAAAAACTTTTTGGGTTAGTTTTCGAATCCCTAGCAACTTTAATTTCGTAGTCCCGCTTAGCTTTTCTTATCCCCTTTTTAACGTCCCTCTTAATGTCAATATACTGATTCGTAAGATGACCCTCACCTCTTTTGATACGCCTATAAATTCCTTTCTTCTGCCCTAAAAGATATTTGAGCCTATTATTCATCCATTTTGGGTCATTTCTATTCGATCTAATTTCTTTATATGGGATAAATGTTCTTTGGGCAGCATGTATAGTGTTCAGAAAACTGTCATATTGATATATATGATATATATGATATATACATCCATTCAATGCTAAAGGTAATTGACTTGTGGTCGCTTGAGCCGAGTTCCTCTGTAATTTCTAAATTATTAACAAGGGTTTCCTTGCTTGCCAGAACCAAGTCAAGTAGGTTATTTCCCCTTGTAGGTTCTGTTACAAACTGCTTCAAAAAGCAATCCTGAACTACTTCTAAAAAGTCGTTAGATTCTAAATTCCCTGTCATGAAATTCCAATCAATCTGACTAAAGTTAAAGTCCCCTATAATTACTACGTTATCGTGTCTTGTGGCCTTAACAATTTCCTCCCAAAGTAGTCTCCCTTGTTCCCTTCACGACTCTGTGAAGAGGAACATAAGAAAGGACCTGAAACTCTTCCCAAGAATTAAGATTAGTCCAATTTATCATTAAATTCTTCCCAAATTTTATTAATTATAAATGAATCCAATTTATATAAACCAAAAGAAATATTCATATTATTTTCAAAACTGCTTTTAATGAAACATGATTCTATTATATTCCTCTCAACCATGGACTTGCTTGATACAACCTTCTCAGCATTTTGAAAATCAATTGGATTGTTAAAGTCTCTCACATGAATAAATAGAGCATTAGAATCTTGTCCAGTTCTAATGCTATATTTATGTTGTTTTAATCTTAGTTCAAGACTTTTACCAGTTTGACCATAATAAACTTTATCGCATATGTTACAGGGAATCTTATAGACACATCCGTCAGCATTTTGGGGGGAATTTTTTATCAAAAGTCTTTTTACTGTATCAAGATTTATAAATACAACTTTGATATTAAAATTCTTAAGAAAAGAAGGCATATCAACCAAGTTTTCATGGTAAGGGAGAACCAACATATTTTTGGTTGAATAAGGTTGGTTGTCCCTTTTTGGATTGTAAAAAGTATTTCTATCTATTTTAAAAGATTTATCAATTATGTTTCTTGGGTATTTTAAATCATTAGCTATTTCATAAATTTTAGAGATTTCTTCATCTATGAACTCTGGACTACAAATGCGTAAAGCTCTCAAAAACATAGAAGAGAAAACCGACACTTTAACTCTATCTTGATGTGAAGAGTAATAGTGTACATAGGAACAATTATTTGTAGGTTTTCTGTAAATTTTAAATTTAAAATCAATGTTACCCTTAATAATAAAAACATCTATGAAGGGCAATGAGTTAATTACTTCAAATTCAACAGTAAAATTTATAGAATGAGCTAAGCTATTTAATTTAACAAGGAAATGGTTTATATCTACATTCTTAGGCATAAGGCACAAAATATCATCAACATATCTATACCACTTAGCTCTATTGGGAAGGATTGTGTTAAGCAATCTTGTTTCGAAAAATTCCATATATAAATTACTAAGAACAGGTGAAAGAGGATTTCCCATTGCCATACCAAACTTCTGAGCGTAAAACTCATCATTAAATACAAATTTTGCATCAACAATACAAAGTTTAATAAGTTTAATGATAGTAGGAACTGGCAATGGTAAATCGTAATTAACCAGTTCTTCAGATAAGAACTTTAGTAAATCATCAACTGGAACTTTTGTAAACAAGGAGGTAACATCAAAACTAACCATATTGAAATCATTTAAATCAGTCAAGGTGCTTAATTTATCAACTAAATCTAAGTTGTTTTTAACATTAAAATTAGAAATTTTTCCAAGAATTGGGCTCAAAATATCAACAAGCCATTTAGAAAGTTTATAAGAAACTGAACCTATGGAGCTAATAATTGGTCTAACAGGATTACCAGGTTTGTGTGTTTTAATTAATCCATACATATAAGGTAAAGATGGATTAGTGGATTTAATTTTTTTAATTAATTCATCTCTGCCCTTCAACAGATGCTTAATTGTTTTATTGAAATTGCTGTTAACAGTTTCTAAGGGATTCTTTCTAAGTTTAGAATAGGTTTCAAAATCATCTAGGAGGCTATTCATTTTATCTTGGTAATCGGTTTCTTTCATAATTACTATTGCATTTATTTTATCTGCTTTAGTAAGGCGCAAATTTTTATTATTCAAAAGTGAATCATAAGACTTAAAAAATCTTTGAGGGCAATTGGGAATATTTTGTTTTAACATTGAGCTATATACCATCCCCTTACTAATATTAATTTCATCAGTAGATAAATCAGAGGATTTTTCTAAATTACAAAAGGCTTTTGCAATTTCAACATTATTAAGTTTTTTTGAAGTTGCAAAACTTAAACCGAAACCAAGAGCAGCAGTTGTATTTTTTATCTAATATTTCATCTGATAAGTTAATTACAAAACTGTTATTAGCGTGCTTTGTCCAATCACTATTTTCAATTAAATTATCTAATTTTCTTTGTAGTTTGTTTTTGAGATTATTACAAATTCTTCTGAGTTTATTATAGCAATGATCCAACATACTATGTTGCCATTCTGATGGAATAGCTTGATAAAAGGAGAATTTTTTGTTTCTCAAAATTTCTAATTTTAATGTTAAAAACAACTTAGATTTAGTTGATAAATTAAGCACCTTGACTGATTTAAATGATTTCAATATGGTTAGTTTTGATGTTACCTCCTTGTTTACAAAAGTTCCAGTTGATGATTTACTAAAGTTCTTATCTGAAGAATTGGTTAATTACGATTTACCATTGCCAGTTCCTACTATCATTAAACTTATTAAACATTGTATTGTTGATGCAAAATTTGTATTTAATGATGAGTTTTACACTCAGAAGTTTGGTATGGCAATGGGAAATCCTCTTTCACCTGTTCTTAGTAATTTATATATGGAATTTTTCGAAACAAGATTGCTTAACACAATCCTTCCCAATAGAGCTAAGTGGTATAGGTATGTTGATGACATTTTGTGCCTTATGCCTAAGAATGTAGACATAAACCATTTCCTTGTTAAATTAAATAGCTTAGCTCATTCTATAAATTTTACTGTTGAATTTGAAGTAAATAACTCATTGCCCTTCCTAGATGTTTTTATTATTAAGGGTAACATTGATTTTAAATTTAAAAATTACAGAAAACCTACAAATAATTGTTCCTATGTACACTATTACTCTTCACATCAAGATAGAGTTAAAGTGTCGGTTTTCTCTTCTATGTTTTTGAGAGCTTTACGCATTTGTAGTCCAGAGTTCATAGATGAATAAATCTCTAAAATTTATGAAATAGCTAAAGATTTAAAATACCCAAGAAACATAATTGATAAATCTTTTAAAATAGCTAGAAATACTTTTTACAATCCAAAAAGGGACAACCAACCTTATTCAACCAAAAATATGTTGGTTCTCCCTTACCATGAAAACTTGGTTGATGTGCCTTATTTTCTTAAGAATTTTAATATCAAAGTTGTATTTAAAAATCTTGATACAGTAAAAAGACTTTTGATAAAAAATTCCCCCAAAATGCTGACGGATGTGTCTATAAGATTCCCTGTAAAATATGCGATAAAGTTTATTATGGTCAAACTGGTAAAAGTCTTGAACTAAGATTAAAACAACATAAATATAGCATTAGAACTGGACAAGATTCTAATGCTCTATTTATTCATGTGAGAGACTTTAACCATCCAATTGATTTTCAAAATGCTGAGAAGGTTGTATCAAGCAAGTTCATGGTTGAGAGGAATATAATAGAATCATGTTTCATTAAAAGCAGTTTTGAAATTAATTTGAATATTTCTTTTGGTTTATATAAATTGGATTCATTTATAATTAATAAAATTTGGGAAGAATTTAATGATAAATTGGACTAATCTTAATTCTTGGGAAGAGTTTCAGGTCCTTTCTTATGTTCCTCTTCACAGAGTCGTGAGATGTTACGCTACTGTGAGGTGTTGTCTTTGTTAGTGTGATGTGACTGTGAGGTGTATTCTGCCCCTTTATAAGCCTTCTTCTCACGTTTCCTTTTATAGTTCCTTGATAATGTGAGTAGTCACGAAATCGCTTGGAATTCTTCTATTTTTTCATAGTGGTTGTCTTGCATATTTTGATATCACCTGTTTACTGTGATCTATATATATATATATATATATATATATATATATATATATATATATATATATATATATATATATATTATATATAAACATTATCTCTTCGTCCACAGCAGGACTCGAACCTGCAAACTCTGTATCAGAGTGACCAGTACCAGTACGCCTGTTTGCGATTTGTTAAGCATTTCAAATCTTTCGTTGTCCACTGCATGTGGCAGGATTTGATGAAAAACTTTGAAAAGGAGCTTGGTGTCCTGGGGTACGGGACACATCGTCTAGTCCCGGCAAGGCGCCCATACTTATCTGGAGTCTAACTCTGTGGTAAAGTACTGGTCACTCTGATACAGAGTTTGCAGGTTCGAGTCCTGCTCTCCTCCCTCTGCCCCCCACACACACACAAGTGAAGTAAATGTCGACAGAAGTAATGTCAAGGCAGCAACATAATATAGAAATACAGTCGTTCCCCAGCCTTGGTGGTGAACGGACGTGCGTACAGAGCTCCCTGGTGGAGGAGTCAGAAAACTTTGATTTTCTACAAGATGGCGGATGGTTACCGGCGACGAGTACATACTGTGTGCATTGATTTGCTGCAGGGAGCCGTGTATCCCAGCAATGCCGACGTTCTCTTGCCTTTGATTTTGAGAGACACGTACGGGATATCTACAGAGGACATTTACGGAATATCCCTGAATGGATCTGCCAGGGTTTTTGTCAAGTTTGCATCCGGCAGTGTCTACAATGGAATCGTCGACAGATATCAGGAGAAGAACATCGTAATCAACACAAACTTGGAGGTACGTCTTCGGGATGCGTCTGCACACTACTTGTGGATAAGGATCAAGAATATTCCGTTCGAGGCCGACGAGGTAGACATCAGACAGGTATTTTGCCAGTATGGGGTCATCCATGCTGCCACCGTAGGGAGATGGGCCCATGGGCCATATGCAGGAATGCCAGAGGGGTCGTTCTCCCTTAAAATGACCCTGAGGCGGCAAATACCGTCTTTGTTGTGATGGAGGCGTTCCGTACCCAGGTGTACGTGACGTATGCAGGACAGCAGAGGACGTGTCGATTATGCGGCGACACTGGACATATGGCAGCAACGAGTGATCGGCGACGGGCCCATACAATGGGACTACTAGAGGTGAGGACGACTTGGGACAGAATCAGGTGCCGAGAGGAACAGGTGCTGTTCGAGACACCTGTGGTAGAAGATATAATGGTGAATGCTGCGGGAATTGATAAATGGAGTGATGCTGTTGAAGCGAAGTGCGGAGGCCGTGTTGACGTTGCCCCAGGAGTCTCCGAGTGAGACAATGGAGGCGGCTGGGGTCACCCTGAAAGAAGTCCACTGGAGGATGGGACTGAGTTCCCAGACCCCAGTCTTGAGGACCTGAGGAGGATTCTGGATAGTCCATTGCCGGGGAGTTGCAGAGTACTGTAGTGAAATCGGATGGAGATGTGGAGAGTCAGGGGTGTGGGTGTTGATGGTGCTAAAGTGGTCAACTGCAGGTCAGTGGTTGTTGCAGAAGTGGAGGTGCATAGGTCTCCGGGGAGGGGTCATGGAGTTTGAGAGTGAGTCACGTAAGAGGCCAAGTGGTGAGGCTGACGATGATGTGATTACACCAGGACAGAGGTCCAGTAAAAAGACCTGGGTGGACATAGCTAAGGGAGGGAAAGGGGAGCCAAGGGAAAAGGTGGAGGTAGAAATGGGAAGGAGAGCCGAGGGTTTGGTGGTACTTTCAAGACTGTGGAGCCAGGATCCGTGAGGTCGAGAGGAAAACCCCCATTGCAGAATTCAAGTGTTTGAATATGAATGTCAACGGCCTCCGAGCGGAGGTTAAGAGGAAATGGGTGGAGGCAACACTGAGACGTATGAATGTAGACGTATGCTTCCTACAGGAGCATAATTTTAGGTGTGGAAGGAATTAATGTTGAAAGGTTATAGGTTATATACAGGAAGTTCTGGGCATTTAAAGGAGGGGTGATGGTGGGGTACGGAGACCAGCCCTTTTCATCTGAGGACATGGGAGGACGGGGGAGGGGGTAGAATTGTTAGGGTGGAAGGTGAGTGGGGGGATATTCAGGTGTGTTTTGTTGGGGTGTACATGCCGGCGTGCAATGATCGTAGGGTTAAGGAGGATTTTGTTCGTAACGATTTAGTCTACGCCTTAAGGGGCCTTCCTATGGTTACTATTGTAGCAGGTGATTGGAATTGTATAATTAGAGGGAAGGATGTCGAGCCTAGAGGGGCGGGATGTATGTTGGATGCCTTAAGGGAGGTTTTGGGGCAGTGGGGGTGGTGGACGTGGTACAGGGTGGGGGTGGAATGTGGAACACACCTTTGTACGGAGAGGATACGCAGCACGGCTTGATCGGGTTTATGTAACGCGGGAAATACAGGTGGGCAGTGTAACCTGTGTGGAGATGGGTTTTTCTGACCATAGAGGTGTTTTGGTTGATTTAGGATGGAGGGTGCAGTTAAGATTTATCCTAGTTATTGGAAATTGAATGTGCGTTTGCTGCAGGGTGAGGGACATCGTGAAGTTTTTGAGGAGTGGTGGGGTAGATTATGGGGTGGGGGTAATGGTATCGAGGATGTTGTGAAATGGTGGGATACACGAGCAAAGGTGGCAATAAGGGATTTACATGCGGATGGGGTCTGAGGATGGGAAGTTGAGGTATGGGAAGCAGAGGTATTTGGAGGAGCAGTTGCGGGAGTGTTATAAGGGGTGGGGAGGTACCCGCAGGATGAGATCGATGAACTCCGGGGCCAATTAAGGGGGATTCAAATGAAAATTTTCATGCCATTAGGGTTAGAGGGGATTGGAGGATGTTTTATGGGGGGATAAACCCTCAGCTATGGTATTGCGTAAATTTCGGGAACGACGGAAGGGCATGACGATTATGTCCTTAACAGTGGACGAGGATTTAGATGGGTATAGGAGTGGTCAGGTGATACGTAACACTGAGGGCATGAGTTGCTATACGGATAAATGGTTTCAGAGAAAGTTGCAGAAGGGGTTATATAATCAGGAGGCATGTGGTTTCGTTTTAGGTAGCATCATAGAGAGGATTAGTCAGGAGGACAGGAAAGGTTTGGAGGGACGCATTACTGAGGAAGAGGTATGGCAGGCGGTGCAGGGACAGAAACTTGGGAAGACACCGGGTTTGGACGGGGTTCGGCGACTTCTATGTGACTCATTGGGAGGTTTTGCGAGAGGTGTTGGTGAGGGTTTTCAATGGTATGAAGTCAATGGGAAGTATGAGTGAAGAGCAGCGAACAGGGATAGTGGTTTTAATACCCAAGGGCCGGGATTGCGGGACATTAAAGGGATACAGAGCGATAACCTTACTCTGTGCTGATTATAAGATTTTTGAGCGTATTTTGGTGAATCGTATGAAGAAAGTATTAAATAATATTTTAGAGGGAGGGCAGTACGGAGTTCCTGGACGGGAGTATGAGGGAGGGGCATCGTAGAATTAAAGGGTTTGTTGAAGGTAGGGAGGGGGAGTCGTGGGGTTGGATTGAGAAACTGCCTATGACAGCGTGAATAGGGAGATGTTGCAGGGCATATTATTGAAACAGGGGTTTGGGGAGGAGGTAGTAAGGTGGGTGGGGACGCTTATGGCAGGGGCGCAGGTGAGAGTGCAGGGGGAACGGGAGGGTGGGGACTGTGGTGGGCATGGGGACGGGGCTGCGACAGGGGTGTCCCTTGTCGCAGCTCCTGTTCGCATGTCTGCAGGATCCCTTCTATAGATTGGTGCAGGAGGTGTGAGAGAGGGGGAGGGGACCCGGAATGTGCCCCGGTATCGTCGGTGTAGATGACACCACTATCTTGGTGGGAAGCTTAGGGGGGCTGGCACTTTAATAAGATGAAAAATTTTTGGGTTGGCTACAGGGATGAGTGCAAATAGGGCAAAATCGAAATTGTTGGAGGAGGAACTTGGGTGGGGGGCGTTGGGTCAGAGGTTTGGATGGAATACAGTGGATAGGATAAAAATTTGTGGTGTTGTTTTTTGTAATGTGCCAAGTTGCACGGGAGTGGATGGAGGCCGGGGAGATAACTCTTGCAAAGGGTCATTGTGGTTATACATTGGTTTACAGTAAGTTGTGGTTCGTAGAAGGGTTTATCCTCTCATGGAAGAGGATATTCGGCGGCTGCAAAAGAGGGTTTTACGTTTTATTTGGGGTTTTGGAAGACATTGGTTGCGAGAGGAAGTGGTTATGACTAGGGTGGCAAGAGGAGGTATGGGATTGATACCTCTGAGGAGGCGATTGATGGGGATTTACGTTAGGCAGGAATTTTTGGCGAGGGAGGGAGGGGGGTGAGAGGACAGGGTTATGAGGGAGGGGCGGTGGTGGCATGGTAAGGATCTTCAGGTAGGGAGGCACTCTTGCGACATCTCATAGTAGTCTCGGAACCGCGGAAAATGCGGGTTAAGGTGCTTGATAGGTTTGGGAAAACTGGTGAGTTGGAGATACAGGGCGGCAGTTTATCCAAAGTATGATTGGGGGCTACGTGGTTTTGGTTAAAAAGGTTAAAATTGCCGCCAGGGTGCGGGAAACGGGGTTTAGGTTTTGCATAATATATTGGCATCCAGAGCTCAACTTTTCGTAATGGGTCTAATAAAGGACGGGCTATGCCAGCGCTGTGGATTTTGGAAACGGCTTTTCATGTATTATATTTTTGCGAGGATTTGGCTAGGGTTCGAGAGTGGTTCGGTGGATAATCGGGGAGGTGGGGGAGGAGGGTTGTCTGTGTTGCAAGTTTTAAGTTTAGATGTTGCGGTAGTCCTGAGGGTGTTGGCGGGGATGTATCTGGTTTTGGATTATATTTTTGTAACTTGGGGTATGAGGGAGGTTCGGGCGAGGGGAGAATCCGGGCTCTTGCAGCACGTTCTTTAGAACAAAATGCAGGAATCAAGGACTTTACGGTCAGGCATGGGAGCGGGGTTTTCGTAGGGTATAGGCAGTTGACAATGGGGACTTTTTGGGGGGAGAGATGGGAATGGTACGAAAGGTGGTCTCCCGGGGAAGGTTTGGTTTAGAGTATGTTTGATTAGGAGGTATGAAAGAGTATGAGGGGGGAGGGAGAGGGGGGTAGGGGCGTTCGGAGAATGTTTCTGTGACCTTGACGGGGGAGGGGAGGGAATGGTAGGAAGGTGTAGGGCAAGCAATGGGGTTTGTCTGGCACAGGGATACCTGGTAATATTAAAAAAAAAAAAAAAAAAAAAAGTAATCATTGTTTTGTTTTGTTCCTTTAATTAGGAGGGCTTTGGATCCTTTATTTTGTTGAGACGGAGCTTTTTAAAATTTTGTATCATTTAGCGTGAATTGTGCTGCTCAGTATGGTGATAATATGTGTCTTAAATATATTGTACACGCAATTTAATCAGTATTCATTGTTTTGTGTGATAAAGCTTAACTTAAGAATTTTACAGTTTTAGGTTTATATTGGATCAGGATTTTCATAGTGTTACTTGTCTTCACACTATAGGATTTTGAGATTCATATATTTTTCTATGTCAAGTGTGAGAGAACCTTATTTCAGTTTTACTGTTCTCTAGAGAAAGTGTTTCTATGTGATTAATTCTGGATTTACATAAAATAGGAAAAAAATAAGGTTTAGATGTGCAGGCCAGTGAGGCCTAAGTGAGATGATAAAATAGTTATTGATGGGACTCATGTGCAGGTTAAATTATGTACTTTTATAGTGCACGGAAGTTTGTGTGTAATGCCATGAGCATGGATAAGCTGCATGTGGAATTGAGGTTTGAATTTTGTATATTGTTATATACTTCTATAATGTAATATTCAATGTATTGTAATGTGTTTTAAATAAAATATAAAAAAAAAAATATAGAAATTTGTTTAATTTCCTTAATTTAGTATAAGTGCGTCATAAATGTAGGGATGACATTAGATGTGTTCTCATGGGACTTTAACGCCCGAATATAAATACAAATCACCGAATAACAAGTGTTTCTGTTGAAGAAAATGCAGCAGTTGGTTGTATTCTTTATGGTATATCACAAACCAGAGCACTTCCATGGATGTGTAGTACCAGGTTGGTATACGTCAGGTCAGTCCAGTCAAGATGACGATTATAATACATAAACAGTGGTATTTTTTTTCCAAATTTCCTAGCAGCGTAAACAGCATTCACATAGAAGAATTATGTGAAATTCAGCTACAGTTTTAATGGTGGTGTTTCCCAAAGAGGTGGGGAGTTTTTGATGGGGGAGGGTAAACGGTCGACATGCTATTTAACCCAGTCTGAAATTTATATGGCTGCAAAACCGGGATAACCAGTTCAGTTATAAATGAAGAAAAGTGATTCCTCCCAGTTCAGATGACATGCATCATAGTTTTTGGAATAATGAAAATTCAGGAAAAAATTTTTAAAATGCAAGTTTTGTAATAACGCTCGCCCTTGTTCTATTGCACCCAATAGTATCCCAAAGGGGGAAGTGATAAACCCAAATGTCAATCAATTTAATGGAGTTTTGTTTTTTTTCAAAAAGAGGAGAAGGCTTTTTCTTAGAACAAGAATCTATTAGTTAGAATAAAAATTTAAAACTTTAACTTTTTAAAGAATCTTTTGGGGATTTCCCTTTAAACAGCATTTCATATACCCTTTTTTAAAATATTTTTTAATTTTTAAAGTGTTGAATAATTTATGGGGTTTCTGGTTATATAAATTATAGTATTGGAGAAGTGCCCCTTTTTCATGCTAATTAAAAAAATAGTAAAAATTGTATAGCCTTTAAAAAATAAAAACCCTTTTTTATAAATATGCTATGCACCGGGGAATGAAAGAAATTTTGTTAAATTAAGGAACCCAATGGATTTTTTTAAATGTTTGTGGTGAGTAGTGGCGGGGTGGGAGGAAAAGGGGCCCCATGGGAGCGGGGGGCGAGACGGAGCTGGGTTTCACCTAATTTGGGGAGGTATTCCCTTTTTTTAAAAAATCGCCATAGGCACTTTTATTGCCCCAGTACACCCGGGGCTCGGACATGGTCGGGGCCCGGAAGGAAGAGGGAACTAAGAAATAGGGTTTTTTTTGAGGGGGGTGGGGTGGTGGGCCGACCCATGGGAGCTGTTGTGTTTCGAAGTGACGCCCGCCCCCCTTCCGTCCTGTACTGTTTTGGGGGGGAAAATAAAGGAAGAGGTTTTTAATGATATTTTTAATCTAAAAATAAATTTTTTTTAAAATGGAAATTTTTTGTGTTAACCCCTTTCTATACCCCAACCCTTTGGGAACACTAAACAAGGTTTAATATCAGCTATGTTTATGGGGAAGACCTGGGGGGCCTATTTTTACAGGTGTTTTTTTTAATTTCCCTTCCCCTTAAAAAGGGGGATTAGGCCCGGTAATCCCATTTTGAAAAAAATATCGATGGTTTATATATAGTAGATATACTTTTTATTGATAAAAACCCCCTTTTGTTTATATAAGAGATGTACGCAGATATTATGAAATTTAGTTTGTAATGTGTACAGAGAGTGTGAAAAATTTTTTTCGTTTTTCCCCTCCCTACAAAAACCCTTTTCGGGAAAAGCCAGTTTCGAAAAACACATTTCATCGTGAGAAGGAAATTGAGTAGGAATTTTCTTTGTTGAAAATGCACTGAGAGGGTATATTTTTACAACAATTTTAAAGTATACAGTGTTCTACAAATTTTTAAAGTTATAAAGGGGCCAGAAACCCCAGACATAAAAAATGTCATAAGATATCTGATGATTAATACTAGGAAAAAATAAAAAATTGATTTTTGGGGGAAATTTCCCCCAAAATTGGAATAGTGGTTTTCCCCCACATCTTGCATCTGGTACCCCTTCAATCTCAACCCCTTTTCGCCCCGGGAATATGTCCCCCGAAAAAAGTCTCGCTTTTCCCCTCTGGGGCAAGAGGTGGCAGCGAACGGATGTCATCCACTAACGAAAAATAGATAATTATTATTTTGACATTTGTTTATGTGAAAATAATAAAGGAAAACAATTACAAGAGCCAACCAGCAACAAACAACTGCTCGGGACAAGGATGATTGGAAATGACCCGAAAATAATAAAAGGCAAAAAGTCAGCACCCCCCGTTTCATCCTTCCCCAAACCCCCTTTCATAAATCTCGATATTAAAATGTAATATTTTATAATAGACAAACATTAAATGTCCTCTATTATTTAAATAATTATCACTAAGTCTGCTAAACCCCATTAGATAAAAGAGAAATATGAAATAAACTTTTGTATTTTGGTCAATCGGTCTGATAAAAGTATCCTGGATCCCAAACCCCCGTTAACCCGGATCCCCCCTTTCAGGGATTTAAGCCCCAAAGATTAATTTGCAGAGTGCGACATAAGTTGATATTGCAGTTAAAAACTGAAAATTTGAAGGAATCAGAAAAAAAATTCATGTTATTATAGGAAACAATATCCAAAATTAAACCCCCAAAAAGGTAAATTAGGAATTACAGATCCCAATAAAATTTAAAAATTCAAAAAAAGGAAATAATTTAGCTTAAACCGCTCAGACGTTGGGATTATTTAGTAATCAGTTGGTGGGGAGAAGCAATCAGATACGACACTAGGGGAAAATTTAGGAAGAATGGCAGAATTAATTTGTTCAGTTTTTGAAAAAGCAAAAAGGGCCCCCAAAAAGTGAAAATATATTTAAATTTTCCCAAACCCAAGATTGACCACCTTTTTAAAAAAGTAAGAGGTAATAAGTTTGATTTAAGTCTAGTGTAAAAATATAAAATTTTTAAAAAGTGGTTTTGAGGGGGCCCTAGATGTTAAAATATTAACATAAATATTGTTGATGTAACCTAAGATAATTAAAAAATCAAACACTGGGGCTTATTTCTATCAGAAGAGAAATTCACCAATTATTTCACAAAAATTAATTTGATTTAAATTTAAAATTACACAGATCCCCACAACCTAACACCGAGATTTTCCTTTTGGGGAAAAATCATACGAATTTCCCCCAAGCAGACATAATTTTTTCCCCGAAAACCCCAAAAAAACAACAAAATTTTGGGGCCACAAGTTTTTTAACCCGAAAGTTAACTTTCGACCATCACTGAAGACTGATGTCGTCAAATGGTTATACGTTAACGAAGAAACCCAAAACCCGGCAATAGCACCTGTGGAAAGGGGGGCCTAAAGTGGATAAAAGAAAAAATAAACCATTCCCATCAAAAGGGCCCCCCCAAAAAAGGCAAATAATGAAATAAGGTAATTAATGCCATATATTTCGAAATTGAAAGTGACAAAAAAACAAAACAAACACAAATAATACCCCAACCTTCTTCTACGTGATCATAGGACCCGTCTGGCCTGTCGGCCTGTCTAACCTGATGACCCCTCGGCCTGCGACCTGTTAAACCCGTATGACCCGTTGGCCCCTTGACCTGTCTGACCCATCCGGCGGCCCCCCCCCTGTTGACCGTCTGACCGTCGGCTTGTCTGACCGTCTGACCTGCCCCCCCTGGCCTGTCTTACCGTCTGGCCTGTCTGACCTATTTGGCCGTCTGACCGTCACCGTCTGACCGTCTGGCCTGTCTGGC
The DNA here is from genome assembly GCA_009830355.1 of Cherax destructor. Classification (NCBI taxonomy): domain Eukaryota; kingdom Metazoa; phylum Arthropoda; class Malacostraca; order Decapoda; family Parastacidae; genus Cherax; species Cherax destructor. The sequence goes on along the minus strand of WNWK01024009.1, from coordinate 3,935 downwards.
CGTCTGACCGTTGGGCCCGTCGACCCGTCTGGCCAGTCTCCTGTCGGCCCCCTTGGCCGTTGACCTGTCTGGCCTGTCTGGCCTGTCTGACCTGTCGACCTGTCCCTGGCCTGTCTGACCTGTCTGACCTGTCTGACCTGTCTGGCCTGTCTGGCCTGTCTGACCTGTCTGGCCTGTCTGACCTGTCTGACCTGTCTGGCCTGTCTGGCCTGTCTGGCCTGTCTGACCTGTCTGACCTGTCTGAGCCTGTCTGGCCTGCTGCCTGCCTGTCTGGCACTGATTCTGACCTGTCTGCCTGTCTGGCAATGTCTGGCCTGTCTGACCATCTGCCTGGGCCTGTCTGACCTGTCTGGCCTGTCTGACCTGTCTGGCCTGTCTGGCCTGTCTGACCTGTCTGCCTGTCGCCTGTCTGGCCTGTCTGACCTGTCTGACCTGTCTGACCTGTCTGGCCTGTCTAGCCTGTCTGGCCTGTCTGGCCTGTCTGACCTGTCTGGCCTGTCTGACCTGTCTGCCTGTCTGACCTGTCTGGCCTGTCTGGCCTGTCTGGCCTGTCTGACCTGTCTGGCCTGTCTGGCCTGTCTGGCCTGTCTGGCCTGTCTGACCTGTCTGACCTGTCTGACCTGTCTGCCTGTCTGACCTGTCTGGCCTGTCTGACGTGTCTGGCCTGTCTGCAGCCTGTCTGGCCTGTCTGACCTGTCTGGCCTGTCTGCCTGTCTGACCTGTCTGGCCTGTCTGGCCTGTCTGGCCTGTCTGGCCTGTCTGACCTGTCTGGCCTGTCTGGCCTGTCTGACCTGTCTGGCCTGTCTGACCTGTCTGGCCTGTCTGGCCTGTCTGCTGTCTAGCCTGTCTGCCTGTCTGGCCTGTCTGGCCTGTCTGACCTGTCTGGCCTGTCTGACCTGTCTGGCCTGTCTGACCTGTCTGGCCTGTCTGACCTGTCTGGCCTGTCTGGCCCTTCTGACCTGTCTGGCCTGTCTGGCCTGTCTGACCTGTCTGACCTGTCTGACCTGTCTGCCTGTCTGGCCTGTCTGGCCTGTCTAGCCTGTCTGGCCTGTCTGACCTGTCTGACCTGTCTGGCCTGTCTGACCTGTCTGCCTGTCTGGCCTGTCTGGCCTGTCTGACCTGTCTGGCCTGTCTGGCCTGTCTGGCCTGTCTGCCTGTCTGGCCTGTCTGACCTGTCTGGCCTGTCAGCCTGTCTGGCCTGTCTGGCCTGTCTGACCTGTCTGCCTGTCTGGCCTGTCTGACCTGTCTGCCTGTCTGAGCCTGTCTGACCTGTCTGGCCTGTCTGACCTGTCTGGCCTGTCTGGCCTGTCTGGCCTGTCTGGCCTGTCTGTCCTGTCTGACCTGTCTGGCCTGTCTGGCCTGTCTGACCTGTCTGGCCTGTCTGGCCTGTCTGGCCTGTCTGACCTGTCTGGCCTGTCTGACTGTCTGGCCTGTCTGGCCTGTCTGACCTGTCTGGCCTGTCTGACCTGTCTGGCCTGTCTGCCTGTCTGGCCTGTCTGACCTGTCTGACCTGTCTGACCTGTCTGGCCTGTCTGACCTGTCTGGCCTGTCTGACCTGTCTGACCTGTCTGGCCTGTCTGACCTGTCTGGACCTGTCTGACCTGTCTGCCCTGTCGCCTGTCTGCCTGTCTGGCCTGTCTGACCTGTCTGGCCTGTCTGACCTGTCTGGCCTGTCTGACCTGTCTGGCCTGTCTGACCTGTCTGGCCTGTCTGGCCTGTCTGGCCTGTCTGACCTGTCTTCTGTCTGCCTGTCTGACCTGTCTGGCCTGTCTGACCTGTCTGACCTGTCTGGCCTGTCTGACCTGTCTGGCCTGTCTGGCCTGTCTGGCCTGTCTGACCTGTCTGGCCTGTCTGACCTGTCTGGCCTGTCTGACCTGTCTGACCTGTCTGCCTGTCTGACCTGTCTGACCTGTCTGGCCTGTCTGACCTGTCTGCCCTGTCTGGCCTGTCTGACCTGTCTAGCTGTCTGGCCTGTCTGGCCTGTCTGACCTGTCTGACCTGTCTGACCTGTCTGGCCTGTCTGGCCTGTCTGACCTGTCTGACCTGTCTGGCCTGTCTGACCTGTCTGGCCTGTCTGACCTGTCTGGCCTGTCTGACCTGTCTGGCCTGTCTGGCATTTCTGGCCTGTCTGCCTGTCTGACCTGTCTGGCCTGTCTGACCTGTCGATCGGCCTTCTGGCCTCTGACCTGTCTGCTGTCTGGCCTGTCTGGCCTGTCGCTGTCTGGCCTGGTCTGGCCTGTCTGCTGTCTGCCTGTCTGGCCTGTCTGACCTGTCTGTGTCGGCCTGTCTGGCCTGTCTGACCTGTCCGCCTGTCGCCTGTCTGCCTGTCTGCCTGTCTGGCCTGTCTGCCTGTCTGGCCTGTCTGACCTTCTGGCCTGTCTTACCTGTCTGGCCTGTCTGCCTGTCCCTGGCCTTGCTGGCCTGTCTAGCCTGTCTGCCTGTCTGGCCTGTCTGCCTGTCTGACCTGTCTGACCTGTCTGCCCTGTCGCCTGTCTGCCTTCTGCCTGTCGGCCTGTCTGCCTGTCTGGCCTGTCTGACCTGTCTGGCCTGTCTGCTGTCTGCCTGTCTGCCTGTCTGCCTGTCTGCCTGTCTGGCCTGTCTGCCCTGTCTGGCTGTCTGCTGTCTGACCTGTCTGGCCTGTGGCCTGTCTGCCTTTCTGCTGCTGCCTGCTAGCCTGTCTGGCCTGTCTGACCTTCTGCCTGTCTGACCTGTCGGCACTGCTGCCTGGCCTGTCTGGCCTTCGCCTGTCGGCCTGTCTGCCTGTGCTGTCTGCTGTCGCTGTCCTGTGCTGTCTGACCTGTCTGGCTGCTCGCCTGTCTGGCCTGTCTGCCTGTCTGACCTGTCTGGCCTGTCGCTGTCGACCCTGGCCTGTCTACCTGCTGTTCCTGTCTGACCTGTCGCCTGTCTGCCTGTCGACCTGCGCCTGTCGCCTGTCTGCCTGTCTCCTGTCAGCCTCCCGTCGGCCGCTGACCGTCGGCCTGTCTGCCTGTGCCTCTGTGTCTGATGTCTGCCTGTCGCCTGTCGCCTGTCGGCCTGTCTGACTGTCTGGCCTGTCTGGCTGTCGGCCTGTCTGCCTGTCGGCCTGTCTGCCTGTCTGGCCTGTCGCCTGTCTGCTGTCTGCCTGTCTGGCCTGTCTCTGTGCTGTCGCCTGCTGCCTGTCTGCCTGTCTGGCCTCTGACCTGTCTGCTGGCTGCATGTCGTTGGCCTGTCTGGCCTGTCTGGCCTGTCTGGCAGTTCTGGCCTGTCTGACCTGTCTGAACTGTCTGGCCTGTCTGGCCTGTCTGACCTGTCTGGCCTGTCTGCCTGTCTGGCCTGTCTGGCCTGTCTGCCTGTCGCTGTCTGACTGTCGGCCTGTCTGCCTGTCGGCTGTCTGAGCCTGTCTGGCTTCTGGCCTGTCTGCTGTCTGACCTGTCTGGCCTGTCTGGCTGTCTGGCCTGTCTGCCTGTCTGACCTGTCTGGCCTGTCTGGCCTGTCTGGCCTGTCTGACCTGTCTGCCTGTCGCCTGTCTGCTGTCTGGCTTCTGACCTGTCTGGCCTGTCTGACCTGTCTGGCCTGTCTGGCCTGTCTGGCCTGTCTGCCTTCTGCCTGTCTGGCCTGTCTGACCTGTCTGCCTGTCTGCCCTGTCTGGCCTGTCTGACCTGTCTGCTGTCTGCCTGTCTGGCCTGCCCTGCCTGTCTGGCTGGCCTGTCGCCTGTCTGCCTGTCTGCCTGTCTGGCCTGTCTGGCCTGTCTGACCTGTCTGGCCTGTCAGCCTGTCGTGGCCTGTCTGGCTGTCGCCTGTCTGACCTGTCTGGCCTGTCTGCCTGTCTGACCTGTCTGGCCTGTCCCTGTCTGCCTGTCTGGCCTGTCCGCCTGTCTGCTGTCTGGCCTGTCTGCCTGTCTCCTGTGGCCCTGTCTGGCCTGTCTGCCTGTCTGGCCTGTCTGCTGTCGACTGTC
>WNWK01024008.1:20000-30317 GCA_009830355.1 Cherax destructor | reverse complement strand
TTTCTACAGAGACTAGGTTTTCTACAGGAAAACTAGGATTTTCTACAGAGAACCAGGATTTTCTACAGAGAACTAGGATTTTCTACAGGAAAACTAGGATTTTCTACAGAGAACCAGGATTTTCTACAGAGAACTAGGATTTTTACAGGAAAACTAGGATTTTCTACAGAGAACTAGAATTTTCTACAGAGAACTACGAACTAGAATTCTTAGCAACTTTAATTTCATAGGCCCGTTTAGCTTTTCTTATCCTTTCTTTAATCTCACTCTTAATATGACTATATTGATTCATAAGATGACCCTCACCTCCTTTGATATACCTGTAAATTCCTTTCTTATGCCCTAAAAGATGTCTGAGCCTGTTTTTCATCCATTTCGGATCATTTCTATTGGCTCTTCTGCGAGTACTTTGGAGACGTTCGTGACATCTTGGCTCTTAGGAAGGATTATATATAAAGTGGTGCTAGCGCGTAGTAAAATTACTAAACTCCAAGAGAACAATATCGTTTTTGTTTGCAGGCTACTCTGTGTACTCTGTGTACAAGGACGTCGAGTAATAGTAACCTGTCATTGGACTCTGCTTCAAGTGTGAATTGGATAGCCAATTCAACTGCATTGAGTCTTCTCAGTAAATTCTGCGAGTGAAAACGTGTGGAAGTGATCATGAGGATGATGTCCATGTAAAATGACCATTTGACATTGGTGGAGCTGATGTTGGCGACACGTTCAGTTTCTAGATGCTCCATATACATATGCCATGCCATGTGCTAGTAGAGCCTCTTGAAAGAGAAACAGCTGAAGTTAATGCAAAGTTCAATCAGGTCTACAAAATCTCCGGGAGGTAATGAAAGATTAAGGTTCTTATTGACCTTCTATGGTGAGGTTCTTGTTTCGGACAATGAGATCTATGATTCGGTTAAAGAGGTCATCTGATATGTGAGCAAACTCTACTGCATATTAATTTGAAAACATTTCGTTCGTGGGACCCTGATCACTTCTAGCACACTTCTGTGGTGACGACAATTCTAGGTTCTTTCATGAGGTCCTGGAGGTACCGTCTGGGATGAGTGTTAGGGGAAGGCTCACACAGGGCTGCGGTGAGTATGCCCTGCATATAACCTTTCTGAAAGTTGCTCTCAGTGTCTTTAGCTTCCGGTTACTAAGTCCAGTTGGTGGTTCGGTTTGCATAAGTTTGTCTTAAAGTTGAGTACTAGATTTAGTGCTTGTTTCTCGCAGATGATTAAGATACGTGATGATAAGTTGTTAATCAAGATTTCTCGGCCATTTCCTTCCTTCGGCTGTTAGTGCGCAGAAACTGGAATTTATGGTTAAAGTTAATTTTTTGGTGGAGCTTTGCAGTAGTGACTGTGCTGAGAATGTGCTCAGCAGTGTGGTGGTCAATCTACTGATTTGAATAATGGTTAATGTGTTTCCTTTTTTATGGTCATCCTACCTTGGCAGCAGACGGCTGTGTTAAAAATGTAATATATATATATAAACTAAAAAAATCTTTATCAACACTTTCAGTGCTAACAAGGGAAGCCAATTGCTTCAGCATATTGCTCAACCTATTTACAGTATTTGAAAACTACTATTATGTTGTTATGATTCAACCATTCTCTTACTTTTCTTTTGTACTCTCTTTGCTACTTTTTTTTAGCATTTTTGTTTCTATTTATGCCTGCCACTATCCCTGTCTTCTTTAAAACTTGTTTTAACTCATTCCACCAATAATTACTCCTACCTCCTGGACTATTCTTAACACATCCAACCCCTAACCTCTCTACCTTTACCTTTCATGCTGCTTTCCCTCTTCATCTTCCCTTTCCTCTCCTTTCTCCTTTCCTGCCTTTTTTCTTCTCCCTCCTCTACCTCCACCTCTCCAATAACCACCCCATCCCCCTACCCTTCATCTCCACCCAGAGTCCTAACATTCTTAATTGATTAAACGCCTTGTTGCGTGAGGCGTGCGCTCTGCCTCTCCAATTACCGTACCCACAGCTACGACAGGTGACGCCCTAACCTGACAGCACGCTACAGAACCCAGCCTAGTGCTGCTCGTTAGGTCATTTCACTGAGTGTGCACACATACGTAAGTATGTAAACGTACACGAACACACACACACCACACACATACACACACACACACACACACATACTGTAATGGATCAGGGAATACCTGATGAAAAGGAAACAACGAGCGATGGTGCCTGAGGTGTCTGAATGAGCGCATTTATCAAGTGGGGTTCCACAAGGGTCAGCCTTACGGCTATTCCTGTTTCTTGAATATGTGAAAAACATGACAGAAATGAGAGACAACATGTGCCACTGTTCGCAGACTATGTGAAAATAATGAAGAGAATACAAGAGGACGAGGATTAGAAAAGATTGCAAAAAGATCTGGACAGGCTGCAAGCCTAGTCCGACAAATGTCTCCTCACCAAGTGAAAAGCTACAGGCTTGGGGGTCAAAGGTTGCAAAGTTACAGGCTTGAGGGTCAAAGATTGCAAAGTTACAGGCTTGGGGGTCAAAGGTTACAAAGTTACAGACTTGGGTGTCAAAAATTGCAAAGTTACAGACTTGGGTGTCAAAGGTTGCAAACCTCACTCAAGGAAAAAGATATTAGGGTATCATACCGAGCACATCCCCGCCGAGGTGCACATCAAACAAATAACTGCTGCACCATAGCGTTTCGACATCTAAGAAGTCATTCACGAAATTGTACACCATGTATTTCAGGCCCATACTGGAGTATGCAGCACCAGTATGGAACCCACACCTGGTCAAGCATTTCGAGAAATTAGGGAAAGTGCAAAATTTGCAACAAGACTAGACCCGGACCTAAGGGGTATGTCCTATGAGGAGAGGTTAAGGGATCTCAAGATGGCGACACTGGAGTACAGGAAGGATAGGGGTGACATGATAATGACGTATAAAATAATGAGAGGAATTGACAAGGTGAACATAGCTAGAATGTTTAAAAAAATGGACACAGGAACAAAAAGGACAAAAGTTGAAGTTGAAAACTCAGATGAGTAATAGGGATGTTAGGAAGTTTTTCTTCAGCCTTAGATTTGTCAGGAAGTGGAACAAACTGAAGAGTAAAGTAGTAGAGACACGTTCCATACATGGCTTTAAGAAGGGATACGATAACACTCTTGGAGCCGAGAGAGATTTAATTTAATAGCGACCTGTGACTCGGCCCCTGCAACCACATATAGGTGAGTACATACACTTGATACTGCGCCCCACAAGAGACAGAGGCAAAAACGTGAAGAGCAAGCAGTAATAAAGGGAAGGAACTCCGGTGAATTAGAAAATAAATCAGAGAAAGAAATCAAAAGTAACTCAGTGAAGAGACGTCAGAATGGAAAAAAAATAACTATCGATGCTACACAAGGCTCGGTATTACAATCAGTTTTGTCTCTGGTTTATGGGAATATCTTACAGGAACTGAATCAGGTGTATCCCTGTTTGTTGAGGAGAATAAAATTAGACGGGGAAAGAGCAAGGCTTGAAACCTATCTGGACAAACTGTAAGACTGGTCGAATAAGTGGTTGGTAGAATTCAACCCAAATAAATAAAAGATCGTGAAGATTGGGTAAGTGGTAAGTGGATGACAGAAGCTGCAAACACCAGTACAGGTTCGGAGGATAAAGGATGCAAACCTGGCTCAAGAAGAACCTCGCGGTAAGCATAGTGATGAGCACATCAAATAGAGTGCACGTCACCTGAATAAACTCTGCAGCGAAGGTGAGTCTAGCAAATGTAAGATTAGCCTAAAGAAGCCTCAACATGATTCATTCACAACTTAATATAGGTCATATGTCAGGCTCATCTCCGAGTACGCAGCACCAATACACAACACACACATAGGAGAATCAAACTTATGACGACGTTTCGGTCTGGCTTGGATCATTAACTAGTTCCACTAGTTAATAATTAGCTAGTTCTACTAGTTAATAATTAGCTAGTTCCACTAGTTAATAATTAGCTAGTTCCACTAATTAATAGCTAGTTCCACTAGTTAATGAATAGCTAGTTCCACTAGTTAATGAATAGCTAGTTCCACTAGTTAATAATTAGCTGGTTCCACTAGTTAATGATTAGCTAGTTCCACTAGTTAATGATTAGCTAGTTCCACTAGTTAATGATTAGCTAGTTCCACTAGTTAATGATTAGCTAGTTCCACTAGTTAATGATTAGCTAGTTCCACTAGTTAATGATTAGCTAGTTCCACTAGTTAATGATTAGCTAGTTCCACTAGTTAATGATTAGCTAGTTCCACTAGTTAATGATAAGCTAGTTCCACTAATTAATGATTAGCTAGTTCCACTAGTTAACGATTAGCTAGTTCCACTAGTTAATGATTAGCTAGTTCCACTAGTTAATGATTAGCTAGTTCCACTAGTTAATGATTAGCTAGTTCCACTAGTTAATTAGCTAGTTCCACTAATTAATGATTAGCTAGTCCCACTAGTTAATGATTATCTAGTTCTACTAGTTAATGATTAGCTAGTTCTACTAGTTAATGATTAGCAAGTTCCACTAGTAAATGATTAGCTAGTTCTACTAGTTATTAATTAGCTAGTTCCACTAGTTAATGATTAGCTAGTTCCACTAGTTAATGATTAGCTAGTTCCACTAGTAAATGATTAGCTAGTTCCACTAGTTAATGATCAATTAACTAGACTCATTAGTTAATGATCAATGTCGCATCGAAACGTCGTCAGAAGTTTCATTCTTCTATGTGGAGGTTGTTTATGTGTTGTTGCAGTTACGATATAGTGCCTCTTTATGCAGCACCATTATGGAACCCATACCTCTCAAGCACGTCAAGAAGCACCATTATGGAACCCATGCCTCTCAAGCACGTCAAGAAGCAACATTATGGAACCCATACCTCTCAAGCACGTCAAGAAGCACCATTATGGAACCCATACCTCTCAAGCGCGTCAAGAAGCACCAGTATGGAACCCATACCTCTCAAGCATGTCAAGAAGCACCATTATGGAACCCATACCTCTCAAGCACGTCAAGAAGCACCATTATGGAACCCATTCCTCTCAAGCACGTCAAGAAGCACCAGTATGGAACCCATACCTCTCAAGCACGTCAAGAAGCACCAATATGGAACCCATACCTCTCAAGCACGTCAAGAAGCACCATTATGGAACCCATTCCTCTCAAGCACGTCAAGAAGCACCAGTATGGAACCCATTCCTCTCAAGCACGTCAAGAAGCACCAGTATGGAACCCATACCTCTCAAGCACGTCAAGAAGCACCATTATGGAACCCATTCCTCTCAAGCTCGTCAAGAAGCAACATTATGGAACCCATACCTCTCAAGCACGTCAAGAAGCACCATTATGGAACCCATACCTCTCAAGCACGTCAAGAAGCACCAGTATGGAACCCATACCTCTCAAGCACGTCAAGAAGCACCATTATGGAACCCATACCTCTCAAGCACGTCAAGAAGCACCAGTATGGAACCCATTCCTCTCAAGCACGTCAAGAAGCACCAGTATGGAACCCATACCTCTCAAGCACGTCAAGAAGCACCAGTATGGAACCCATACCTCTCAAGCACGTCAAGAAGCACCAGTATGGAACCCATACCTCTCAAGCACGTCAAGAAGCACCAGTATGGAACCCATACCTCTCAAGCACGTCAAGAAGCACCATTATGGAACCCATACCTCTCAAGCACGTCAAGAAGCACCATTATGGAACCCATTCCTCTCAAGCACGTCAAGAAGCATCATTATGCAACCCATACCTCTCAAGCACGTCAAGAAGCACCATTATGCAACCCATACCTCTCAAGCACGTCAAGAAGCACCATTATACAACCCATGCCTCTCAAGCACGTCAAGAAGCACCAGTATGGAACCCATACATCTCAAGCACGTCAAGAAGCACCATTATGGAACCCATACCTCTCAAGCACGTCAAGAAGCACCATATAGGAACCCATACCTCTCAAGCACGTCACGAAGCACCATTATGGAACCCATACCTCTCAAGCACGTCACGAAGCACCATTATGGAACCCATACCTCTCAAGCACGTCAAACACCATTATGGAACCCATACCTCTCAAGCACGTCACGAAGCACCATTATGGAACCCATACCTCTCAAGCACGTCAAGAAGCACCATTATGGAACCCATACCTCTCAAGCACGTCAAGAAGCATCATTATGGAACCCATACCTCTCAAGCACGTCAAACACCATTATGGAACCCATATCTCTCAAGCACGTCAAAAAGCACCAGTATGGAACCCATACCTCTCAAGCACGTCAAGAAGCACCATTATGGAACCCATACCTCTCAAGCACGTCAAGAAGCACCATTATGGAACCCATACCTCTCAAGCACGTCAAGAAGCAGGTAAACGTGAAGAGGTTTGCAACGAGGTTACTTCCAGAGCTGTGAAGAGAGACTGAAGGAGCTGTGAAGAGAGACTGAAGTAGCTGTGAAGAGAGACTGAAGTAGCTGTGAAGAGAGACTGAAGTAGCTGTGAAGAGAGACTGAAGTAGCTGTGAAGAGAGACTGAAGGAGCTGTGAAGAGAGACTGAAGGAGCTGTGAAGAGAGACTGAAGGAGCTGTGAAGAGAGACTGAAGGAGCTATGAAGAAACTGAAGGAGCTATGGAGAAACTGAAGGAGCTATGAAGAGAGACTGAAGGAGCTATGAAGAGAGACTGAAGGAGCTATGAAGAGAGACTGAAGGAGCTATGAAGAGAGACTGAAGGAGCTATGAAGAGAGACTGAAGGAGCTAAGTTGATGACAGAGGACATAAGATCCAATGAAGACTTGATAACGATGTACCAAAGGTTGAGAGGAATTGATAAGGTAGACAGGAAACTGGGAAAACGTATTTTTAATAATGATGTACTTGATGGAAATTATTTATTGTGGGTAAGAGGCAGAGTTGGGAAGAAAAGAAATAGATTTACAGTATTGGTAAAAATGAATACTAGCAACGGAGCTTGAAATATAAAAAAAAAATGCTTAAATTGAATGATAAAAGTACAAAATATAGATGAGAAACTCTTAGTTATCAATGTTTTCAACCCACCGTGTAAAAAATATTTGGGAGACAGAAGAGCTTGATAAAGTAAATGACGCATTAAATATACTAAAGAAATTATTGATGAAAGTGAATGAAAAAAGAAAAATCGCTTGTAATTGGTGATTTTAATAATAAATATAAAAATTGGTCAGCCTATGAGGCTGGAACTGTATATAAATGTCAATAAATTTAATCTAATGAGGTTTTTTAAGCATCAACATACGAGTGAAGCAACATTAGTGAGAGAAGAAACTCAACGTCAGTATCAGACCTAATATTTACCTGAACTAAGGAAGAAATTTTCAATATTGAGAATAATATATGCCGTTAAAAATTATTTATTATATGAAAGAAGAAATGCATATACAAGAGCGACTAGAGTGTAAGAAATGAAAAAAATAAGGCTTATAACACTATTTTAGAGAAATTAAATGTGAAAAATAGTAGAAGGAACAGACATACGCCGACCAAAATAATTTCACAAAGAGTTCTGTAACATGAAAATGGAGAGAAAAAGTATATTAAAAAAAATGTATAAAAAAAAGAAGTAATTGAATGGATTAATGGAAGGTGCTGGAGAGCTGTAGAATAAAAGGTTAGAATCAGTATAGGAGCGAGGTAAACAAATGTTTGTTTGATCATATATACATGATGAAGCAGTGTTTTGTAGTTACCAGTTATTCGTCTTTAGTACTGATGTGTTTAATTAATTTCTTCATAGTAACATTAAGTGTCTTTGAGCCATCAGTAATTTTATAGTGTGTTGTCGAAATTCCCTGGAGCCTCTTTTGCCCTGTCTTACTCTTGATTGAGTTGTCTTTTTGTGCATCAAACACTAAGTGTATTTCATTATTCTCACAGTACTTTAATTTTTTTAACTGAATGATTCAGCCAGATCTTTGCGTGTCTGACTCTGCCTTTTGACTTATCCAAAACTTTAACTCTGACATGCCATCAACAATTGCCTTTTCAAGTGGAATATTGGTAATTTTTGTTATTGGACTTGTTTGTTGTTTGGGATGCTGCTTTGTGATGGTGTTGGCGAGACCGACTCCAAGATTTAGATCTCCTTCATGATGCTGGCACAGGAACTTCCTTCCATTATCGTTAAACAGTGATCGTGGTACAGTACATAATTAATAGGGCTTTAATACCTCAAGTAAATATACTTGATGCTGTGAACTGCTTACGTCTTGTTTCCGTAAGTTGATTTTGGGAGACTGCAACAACTGCAACATTATCCGTCCTGATTGCAGATTCACTGCAGCTTTAACTAAACTTTATAAAAAAAAAAGATATATCGAGACTAATTCCAAGCTCTCACTGTTTTCCCACACTAATACTTATTTTGCTCTTCAACAAGTGAGCAGTTTCAAAAGATGGTATTTTAGTTGTTGTTTTTTTTCAATTTCCCAAAAGACTTTAAAAACAGGTAGTCGAGATGCTCTTTAATTTTTGCATCTCGTACTTTTCGTCTTACGATTTCACAACTCGAACAATTAGTGTCAGAGTTTCTGTGATTCATTCGGAAGTTCCTCTCAACATTATTTTAATTGGGAGTGGCAACACTGGAATGGCACACAAAAGATTTTCAATGACACAAAATGTTTGTGAAACAACTCCATCGCTGCTATTCATTGTTAAAAATGGCATATTGACCTTATCTAGAGCCGCGCATGACGAGCAAAATGTGTCAAGGTCGGGAAGGCAATAGAAATTAACCTCAAGTACTAGGTAGCGCCGGAACCCTTGCTGTTGCTACAATATTCGTCAAGAGACATGGCAAGTGTCTCCTGAAACGGGCCTATATTATGTAGATGATCCGCTAAACCTATTAACGGAGTCCTCTACGATAATACATCTACGATTTTTTCTTCTTTTATGGTAAATTTTCCAGTGCATATATTAATTTAACTTTCCTTTTGATTGCTTTAGTAAATATAGTTTATATAAGCTCTCACAGTGTAGTGATTATCACATCTGCTATACACGCAGAATGTGTCAGGTTCGAGCCCTGGCGAGAGAACTAGCATTTTAGATGTCACGTAGCTCGATTGATAGCGTACTCAGCTCACACATTTAGGTCCGTGGTTCGATTCCCGGTACTATTGGAAACATTAGGACGTGTTTCCTTAAGACACCTGCTCTGTCTGTTCACCTAGCAGTAAAATAGGTACCTGGGTGTTAGTTGACTGGTGTGAGTCGCATCCTGGGGACAAAATTGACCTAATTTGCCCGAAATACTCTACATAACAAGGGGCTTTCTATATAATAGTATGTCATTGATGTCAGCTAGGACTGTATACCTTGTACATGTAATTGTAGAAATAAAGATAAAGATTAAAGATAGTTTTTATACACCAAAAGACGTACACTTCTCGGTGTATGCAGTGAATCTGTTTGCTCTATCCACTAACCACATTTGGTACGCAGTCTTGTACCTGGTCTGTTAAAGCTTATATAAAATGTTATATATATTCTTGTTATTTTTCTACATAGGTTTTAGCTTCAAAACTGTTGTTTGGTTCATTAGCCAGATACCTGAAAATAGTAAACTAGTACACCCGCTAATGGTCAATTAAGAGATATTGTCTGGCCCCTGCAACTCATGAGCCTGCCTGTTGAGCGCTGGCCCCTGCAACTTATGAACCTGCCTGTTGAGCGCTGGCCCCTGCAACTCATGGACCTGCTTGTTGAGCACTGGCCCCTGCAACTCATGAACCTGCCTGTTGAGCGCTGGCCCCTGCAACTCATGAACCTGCCTGTTGAGCGCTGGCCCCTGCAACTCATGGACCTGCTTGTTGAGCACTGGCCCCTGCAGCTCATGAGCCTGCCTGTTCGAGCTATGGCCCCTGCAACTCATGAACCTGCTTGTTGAGTACTGGCCCCTGCAACTCATGACCATATCTACTGAGACTCTTTAGTCCACTTGCCCACCAATGCTTCAAAAATTAGGTGACCAATAAAACTGAACATGTCACTCCTAAGCGAACACATACGTGGCCATGGTACCTACAGGACTAATTTCATTCTCCTCCGGTTTGGAATACCTGTTTCATGAGCGGTACACATATTAATACATCAACGAAATAAGTGGTTTTAAAGCAATTAACAATAATGCGACTAGCCGAGGAACAAACCCTTTATATTTAAATAGCCTCCAGGGACGCTACTTAAATTTCGCGACATTGTCTATATATATATTCTCCATGGGTAAGGGGAACAGAATTCT
>WNWK01024008.1:0-15000 GCA_009830355.1 Cherax destructor | reverse complement strand
TGTTAATCCTGGCCACAGGGTCCTTTCTGACCAGGAGTTTGGTTCACTCTTGGTCTTGTAATCACTTTTTCGTTTATGACCCAAACTCGCACTTTCTATCCAGCAGCTAAAGAATAGTTGTCAGTTTTATTTTATTTTCGTAATACTTTATAAAACACGTCTTTCCCCACATCCCAACTTAACAAGTCAGCTGAATGTGTTTCCCTCGGTCTTAGTCTTGCACAAGTCTATTCCAGATCAAAAGACACTCATAAATACTTCTAATAAATCAAGAGCAATATAACCCTAAGCAAAAGAATGAAATATAAATATAATGCCTAATATTTTTTCCCTTCACGTATCCAACGAATTTTTAACAATATCAAATATATGTATATATGGCTGTCAATACTCTAGAATCTAGATTACGGCACTAGTCAACTGATTTTTCCAAATGTAAATAAAACCAAAATCGAATACTTTTATTATTTTTTTTTTACTGAAGTCACTTCTGTTTACAAAATATGCTGATTTTTTAACGCGTGATAAGTGAGTTTTCGGCTAAAAAATTATTGTACTCAAACACTTACAAGATAACACCATGAAAATATTGACTCTCCATCACTGGATTAGAACACTTACCAGATAAACATTTTTCTCTATACTCACTACCCGAGACAGCTCAGACATAGTAGCAAATCTAGGTATAACGTGAGATATATGGTAACAAATATTCCTCATAATTTCTGAATCAGCTGTCAGGTATTAAATATGCCATGTAGTTATGTATAACAACCGTTTCAGTCCCACTGCCAGGAAATGTTGGGGTTGACCGGTTTTCAAAGCGACCTACTGGTATATTATTCGCAACCCAGCTCTAGTGGCATGTGGGTGTGCTGCTCTGTCCCCTGTTGGTGGATAAGCGAACGAGTGATTTTCTCCAAGATAGCGGAGAGAGGACGTCGGCGAGTAAACACTGTATGTGTTGAAATCTTACAGGGTGCGATACACACCAGCAACGCGGAGGTGCTTCTACCGGCAGTACTTCGGGATACCTACAGGATTGTTAATCAAGAATTATATGGCATCTCGCTGAACGGTTCGGCCAGGATCTTCATAAAGTTTGTTGACGGCAGTGCCTACGAACGGGTCGTCGACCGGTATCAAGAATGGAGGATAGAGGTCAATCCTATCCTAGAGGTGCAGCTACAAGACGTCTTGAGTTACTACACATGGATTAAGATTCGTAAAGTCCCGTTTGAAGTGGATGAGGTGGATATACGGGAGACGTTTAGCCGTTTTGGAGTCATACATGCGGCGATGGCAGGGAGGTGGTCCCAGGGCCTGTATGCTGGCCTGTTGGAGGGATCATTCTCCCTTAAGATGACACTACAGTGTCCAATACTATCATATGTAATGATGGATTGATTTCATACACAAGTGTATGTAACGTACCCAGGTCAGCAGAGGATGTATCGCATTTGTGGTGCGGCTGGTCACTTGGCAGTGAATTGTGTAAAGAAGCTGGGACAGCAGAGGCATGGCAGTGTTGAAGTGGCATCAAAGGAGGTGGTGTTGGAGGAGGTTTCGACAGTGGAGACGGGGGAAGTCGGGAAGGCGACTTCGAGTAAGTGGAGAGAACAGGTGGATGCTGAGAGGGAACAGGTGCTCACATTGTCTCTTGAGTCACAAGTGCCTGCTATAAGGAGTCCTGGGGAGGAACCAGGATGTGAAGTGTTGGGTTTGAATTTGACAAAACCAATGATGCAGGAGATGAGGGACATGTTAGAAGGTTCGTTAGCAGTGGATCAGAGAAGTGGCGAGGTAATGCAGAAAGTGATTGAAGAAAGTGTTGCTTTAGGGAAGAAGGATACAAGTGGCGGGCAGCCTCTTGATCTGGAACAAGTGATTAGTGTAGAGGTGCATAGGGAAGAGGTGAGTGAGGAGGGGGAAGCAATGGAAGCCACCGGGATATCACATAAGAGGTCAAGTGGTAACACTGATGAGGATGTGCTCACACCTGGGCAAAGGGTTAGTTAAAAGGTGTGGGTTGAGGTGGTTAAAGGTGGTAAAGTAGGTGTTAAAGGAGGGAGTAGGGTAGGGAAGGAGGTCAGAGGTAAGATTGCACCTTCTGGGTGTTTAACCATAAATGTGAATGGGCTCTGTGCGGAGGTCAAAAGAAAGTGGGTAGAAGTGACATTACGACGAATGAATGTGGATGTATGCTTCGTTCAGGAGCATAATTTTCAATATGGCAGAGACTTGTGTTTGAATGGATATGAAGTGTATGCGGGGAGTTCTGTGTGTTTCAAGGGCGGAGTTGCTGTGGGTGTTAGAGTGACTAGCCCGTTTCATTTGGTAGCCTGGGAGGAGGGAAGAGGGTAGTAAGGGTAGAGGGGATGTGGGGTGATGTGAAGATATGTTTAATTGGGGTTTATGTTTATATGCCGGCAGTGCATTGCATTAGGGACAAAGAGGCTTTTGTTTGGGAGAAATTGATGTATTTTTTGAGAGGTTTGCCCGTGGTAACTGTTATCAGCGGAGATTGCAATTGTGTCATTCGTAAGAAGGATGTAGAACCGAGAGGGGCGGGGTGTGTGTTAGGGGTATTAAGGGAGGTATTGAGTGTGGTGGGGGTGGTTGATGTGGATGGGGGAGAGGGGGTATAGTAGAACATACATTTATAAGACATGGCTATGCGGCGAGGATAGATCGTGTGTATGTGACTAGGCAGATTGACGTGGGTTGGGTGGATTATGTTGACGTGGGTTTTTCTGATCATCGGGGTGTGTTGGCAGAGTTAGGATGGGCGGAGGTTGTAAAGGTGTTTTTTCGAGTTATTGGAAGCTTAATGTGCATTTATTGAAGGGTGTGGAAAGGATTGGGAGTTTTGCTGGGTGGTGAGAGAGGTTTTCGGGTAATGGACAGAGGGGAGGTGATGTAAGCCTTTGGTGGAAAGTACATGCAAAAAGGGCTATATGTGAGTATTATAAGAGAGAGGGAAGGGATGAAAATCAGTTTCGTTTTGGCTTATAAAGATACCTAGAGGGTCAGTTGAGGGATTGCTATGGGAGGGGGGTCAGGCTTGAAAGCACAGTTACGGGATATACAAAACGATAGGTTTGAGGCGATTAGGGTGAGGACCCGGATGGATGTTGTGTTGTGGGGACTTCTCTGACGGTTTTAAGAGATTTTCAAAC
The DNA here is from genome assembly GCA_009830355.1 of Cherax destructor. Classification (NCBI taxonomy): domain Eukaryota; kingdom Metazoa; phylum Arthropoda; class Malacostraca; order Decapoda; family Parastacidae; genus Cherax; species Cherax destructor. The sequence goes on along the minus strand of WNWK01024008.1, from coordinate 11,821 downwards.
ACGACGTAAGTGTATGACAATGTTGTCATTAAAGGTATGTATGGCTATTGCGGGGTATGGGGAAGGGCAGGTTTTGCAGACCACGGAAGGGAAGAGTGGGTATGTGGAGCATTGGTTTAGGAGGTACTTGTATAAGGGCATAGTGGAGGGTGGGGCTAGGGAAATAGTATTGGAGGGTATTCAGAAAGCTATTGAGGATGAGGAGAGAATATGGAGGGGGAAATCACGGCGGAGGAAGTGCAGAAAGTGGTGCAGGGGATGCGTCTGGGTAAAGCGCCTGTTATAGATGGGATTCTGGGAGACTATGTTCACAATTGGGAGGTCCTAAGGAAGTGTTTAACTAGGGTTTTTAATGCCATGAAGCAGAAGGGTTACTTGGGAGAGGAACAGCGCACAGGTGTAGTAGTGTTAGTCCCAAAGGGTAGGGAAGTGGTGACTATCAGAGACTATCGAGCAATTTCACTATGTGCTGATTACAAGATATTTGCAAGAATATTAGGGAATAGGATGAAACATGTACTGGGGAATGTTATTGAACAAGGTCAATTTGGCATACCAGGAAGATGTATGAGGGTAGGTCATAATAGGATTCGAGGCTTTGTAGAAGGTCGGGAGGTGGGGGTGTGTTAGGGCTGGATTGGGAGACGACCTATGATAATGTGGAGAGGAATATGTTGATGCAAATCTTATGTAAGAGGGGTTTTGGGGAGGAAATAGTGGGATGAGTACAAACGTTATATAAGGAAGCTTTAGTGCGTCTACAGGTGAATGGGAGGGTAGGAGAGGTGGTGGGAATGGACAAGGGTTTGAGGCAGGAGTGTCCCTTATCTCACCTCCTGTTTGCCTGTTTACAGGACCCCTTTTATAGGTTGGTTGCAGAGGGGGTTAGGGAAGAGGACGATAGTGTAGATAGGGCTCCAGGAATCGTAGATTATGTGGATGATACCACGATTTTGGTGGGAGGTGAGGAAGGTCTAGTGAATGTAGGTAGAATTATAGGTATTTTTGGGGCGGCTATGGGATGCGGGTAAATTGGGTAAAATCAAAGTTGTTGGAGGTAGGTAGGTGGGTGGGGGAAGGGCGTTGGGTATAGGGTATGGTTGGTCAGTAGTGGATAGGATCAAGATTTGTAGGATATATTATTGTACTGAGGATACGGTGGCTAGAGCTGTGAATTTGTGAGGAGAATGGCGGGTTGGAGATCGGGTGATGTGACGTTACTACAAAGGGTTATTCCTGTAAATTTGCTCATTTATAGTAAGCTATGGCATGTGGCAGCGGTATATCCAATTGTTGAGAAGGATGTGGTGAGGATACAACAAAGTGTATAGGTTTATTTGGGGATTCGAGAGGCATTGGCTAAATCGGAAGGTTGTAATGACGTCAGTACGGAAAAGAGGCATGGGGCTTATACCTTTGAAAAGTAGGTTGCAGAGTTTGTATGGGAAGCAGTGTTTCATGGCAGGGGGAGGGGAAAGAGGTAAAAAAGTAGGGATGGTGATGAAGGAGGTCAGAAGGTGGTGGGGTGGAAAGAATGTGCAGACGTGTGAAGGAATGTTGAGATTTTTATTGGTCGTTAAAGATCCAGGGAGTGTGAGGGTGGGGATATTGGGGAGGGTGGGGGCAGTGAAGAAGTAGTGCAGGGGGAGTGTGTGTTCCCGATGTATAATTGGAAGGAGTCATGGGAAGGGTTGCGTTGGTTGTGGCTGCCGGCGAGGGTGAGGGAAAATGTGTTCAGGTTTTTGTACGGGATTTTAGCTTCTAGGGCGCAGTTGTTTAGGATGGGCTTAACAAGGAATGGCAGTTGTCCTAGATGTGGATTGTGGGATATGGCATATCACATGATCTATTTTTGTGAAAATTTAAGTAGGGTGAGGGGATGGGTAGGAAAAGTGTTCAGGGTTTTGTCCTTTCTGAGGGCATTGAGTTTCGATGTGGGGGGAGTGAGGGAGGATGTGAGGAGAGCCATCATGTATTTGGTGGCAGATTGCATTCATGTGTCTTGGGGTATGAGGGATGTAACAGGGGATATTTGAGTGAGGGCTTTGACAGCAAGGTTTTATAATACAAAGTGTAGGACGCAGGAATTATTTGGCAGGGATTGGGATGCAGCATTCCCAGAGGGCTATAGGAGGATGTCAATAGGGATATTGTTGGGGAATTACTAGGGTATCTTCTGAGTGGGCTGGTTGTGGGGGGGGGATGTTGTGAGTGATTGGGCTAATGAGAGTTGTGTGTGTATAGATTGAATGTGAGGGTGAAAGGGGGGTTAAGATGGGAAATTGGGTGACGGATGACCTCTACGATTTAGTAGGACTCATGACTCTGGTTTGATGTAATTTGTGAGTGTGTGTATAACGGTGAAAGGGGTGACGAGGTTAGGAAAGGGGGGTGGAATGTGACGAAGGGGGCTTACCTTGGTGGCTTTGTTCTAATGCTGGGTGGCAGGAGGATGAGACCTGAACAGGTATGTTGTGGACTAGTGAAAGCTAGTAAGCCTGGTTTATAGGACGCAAAACCCTTGTGTGGGTTAGTTAAACGAAGTTGGTCATGAGTATTGCCGGCATTTGTATTTCCTAATGCCTAGAAATATTAGGGTTTGGACAGGAAGACTCATGTGTTGAGCTTCAGTCCTTGTGATAAGTTTCTAGAGATCATGTTAAATATTAACGGCTACTTGTTTTGTAAAGTTTTGATATTAGTTTAATTAGGCAAGTATTGTTTTGCACTGTAAGTATCCTGAAATATGTCACTGATGTCACTTATGTGTAATTCATTGAAGTCTGTAAGACTATGGGTTAATGTTTAATGAATTAATATTGTCCAGTGTTCTGGGTGCTTTACCTGGGGCCTTGTGTATGTTGTGTAATTTTGCCGGTAAGGATGATGTATTATTATTTTCCATTATGTATATATTACTGTGGTTATGACTAAGTGTCAGAATGATGTGTTAGGATTATTCAACATCTTATGCTGTAGTGAGTGCTATATGTATAAGGAAGTTTATATAATTTTTTTATTTTATTTAAGGGTTATGGTATTTGGAGGGGAAGTATTATGTGGTTAAGGTAGACAGGGCTGTAAAAAGAAACAGTCTTTCTTAAACAATATTTTCTTTTCTGTATTCGTTGGGGTAGTGTGCTTGTACCTCAGATGTAAATTATAAGGTGATCATGTATTTATGTTGTGATGAGGACTGCGCAGTTGTGCTAATTAAGAATTCTTTACCCTGTTGGATTTGGAGATGATTGTTGTAAGAAGGAGGATGTCCTTATGATGGGAGGGAGTATAGCATGTATCCCTGTTGGATTGTTTTTGTTATTCACTTTTGTATTTATTTATAATGTTGGAATATTTGTGGTATTATGTATCTTTAAAATAAAATATAAAAAATACATAAAAAACTGGTATATCAGTGGTGACGCAATCTCTAGGACGGATAGACACATGGGCAGATGGCAGATTCATTTTCACCAATAAACCAGAGTAAGAGTAGTTAGTCTTCTTGCACCTATCACTCAACAAATGCGCCCAGGTAGAGCCAGCACGACAAAACCAGCGACGCCAGCATACCTTACTACACACATGACTGCATGAAGTGAGCCCAATAGAAAAGAAACGAAGAGGTACAATACCCAGCAGGGTACCACACCAGGAGAGTATCAACAATCTGACGACCCAGAAGACATCGGATGTAATGTACAAAATCCTAGTTGTGGTTTGCAGGTTTCTGGCCCTGAGTTGCTGAAGTGTAGGAAAAATCCCTGCTCGGAGGAGCTGAAAACATAAGAATTTCATAGGTAGGAAGATAAGTTAGGGCGCAGGGCTACCAACCAAATATACACATGTGTACGCACGCCACGCACACATACACTTGAAGTAGTCAGGACACAGAAGTAGTATACCATACAACTGTTCATGTATTAGCATCAATATTATTACCAATGTATAAGCAGTAACTTTTAGTAGCAGTGGTTAGTAGCATTCTAGAATTAGAACTAGATTAGGTAGGCCCTGTGAACGAGATGCCAAGACGCACACACACACACACACACACGCTCACATAAACCAACAATTGGGTTTGTCTTAGCTTAGCTTAGTAGTATTACTCGTTTTTAGAACTAGTACTAGCAAAAGTCTAGTATAATATTAGGATAGTATTCCAAACCTTGTGAAGTATTGCAAACTTTAGGAAGATTATCTTAACAGACGGACACAGTCACACGAACACTACACTACACTATGACAGTGTTTATTCAATAAGTAAGCAAAGTTATACAGGTATACACGAGTACAGTGATAGGCTATCACACGGAGCATACGTGTAGGGAGCCTAGGATAACCCAGAAGGCCGTCACAGTGAAATATTCTAATTAAATCAATGCAGTGAGGACAGGCACACACACATACATGTACACACACACTCACTCACATGACAGTAGACCTACAAGAACCTGACCACTAACCCAATAACACTTCCCTCCACCCCCCCCACTTGTACCTCCTAACCCTCCTACACACACTCACACACACACACACACACACACACACCCTCCTACACACACACACACGCCTTGGGCCAGGAGCTGAGTCTCGACCCCTGCAACCACAATTAGGTGAGTACACACACACACACACACACACACACACACACACACACACACACACACGCACACACACTGCTGAAACCTGATATGATGGTCACCCTCAGACCCTCCCATACCCTACCATACTAACACTACACCCTCTATCCCTCCATTCCTCCCCACACACGCACCCTCCCTCTCTCTCTCCCCCTATACCCTCTCTCCCTCTATACCCTCCCCCCCCTATACCCTCTCTCTCTCTCTCGCTCTCCCCTCTATCTCTTCTCTGGGATTGTATTAGCCTAGCTTAGTATCATTATTCGATATGGAATTAGTACCAGCAAAATTCTAGCAAAATATTAGGAGAGTAGTCCATACCTCCCTCTCCCCCTCTCTATACCTCCCTCTCCCCTCTCTACACCTCCCTCTCCCCCCCTATCTCCCCCTCCCTATCCCTCCCTCTCCCTACCTCTCTCTATCCCTTTCCCTATCTCTCTCTCTCTCACTCCCCCTCTCCCTCTATCTCCCTCCCTATACCTCCATCTTTCACCCTTTACCCATCTCTCTAACTTTCTACCTCCCTCTCCACCTCTCCCTCTCTATCTCTCTATCCACCCTCATCCACACTACCTCTAAGCTATCTCTCTCCCCCTCACCCCCTTCCCTATCATTTCTCCTTTCTCCCTCACCCCCTTCCCTATCCCTCTTCTTTCTCCCTTCTTCTGATACTCTCAATACATCCACAAGGGCACACCGTGGGAATATGGGCGGCTCAGGGAGAGGAGTGTCAACAAGGAGGACGATGGCCGATATGGGTAGACCACAGTGGGAGCAGGAAAACATCGCAAGGGAAAAGGAATGGGAGAGGAAGATAGTGGTGATCACTGAGGAGGAATTAAAAAAAAAGGAAGAGGAATGGGAGAGGAAGATATTGGTGATCAGCATGGGAATGGAGAAAAGGATAGCTGAGGAGAGTAGAAAATGGAAAATGCAAGTCAAAAAAGCAGAAGCCAAGATACGGATCTTAGAAGTGAAGCTGCAGGGAATGACACAGAATAGAGACAAAAGTACCTGGCCAGAAACAGCGCTCGGAGCTTGTGCACCAGACTCAGCCAAAGGGAATGAGGAGAAAAAAGGAGTACTCTTGCATGCACAGACACTGGCAGACACAAGTGGGGCCCAAAGCAAGACGAGCAGGATACTAACAACACACGAGAGGGACATAGAAGAAGCAGACAGGGACAAGAGGAGCACCACAGTAACAACGAATGAGAGCACAGTAACAAAACACGAGAGGGCAGACAAAGCAGCAGACACACTAAACGCGGAGACTCCATCAACACACTGCAACGGACAGGGACTTTTGAGCAGGCCGGACACACAAAGGAACACGGGGGATACAACCATGACAGCACCGGGAGAGGCTAATGCACCTCTGATGAGGCAATGGGAGACACAGTGGGAGGAAAGGGAGAGGTCAATCTTTATCTATGGCCTGAAGGAAGTCGAAGGGGACACCCACGACAGAAGAAAAAAGGAGGAGAAAGAAAGGATCGAAGGTATCATGCTAGCAATAGGGGGAGACACGTCCCAAGTGACAAATTTTCGGAGAATTGGGTGGTACACAAGGGAAAGAAATCGACCTCTCAAGGTAATCTTCAAAGCAGAATCAGCCCGAACCATGATCCTGCAAGAGAAAGCACGGCTGAGGACGAATCAGGGGTACCGGAATGTATACCTAGATCGGGACAGAACGCAGGAAGAAAGGGAGGCTCGGAAGGAGCAGATAAGAAGGCGAAGAGAGGAGACAGAAAGATACGGAGGACACCAAGCCCAAACAGGACAAACACACACACTGGAAGTACCCACGGTGGGCCTAAAATCACAAAACCCCCACGCCAACCATACACTTTAACACCATACACACTCATCAGTCCCACTGCCCCCACCCTAGCAACCCAAAACCCACCATCACAGCTACCCCCCACCCCCACCACAAACTCCACTCCACCAACCCATACCCCAACCATACAATCCCCCCCACCCATGCTGCAACCCCCTATGGGCACCCCACCCACACCCCCCTCAACCCACCAAGATCTCCCCAGGGACACAGTATTGGAAACAAGGTTGAAGGTTTGGTACACAAACGCGGATGGAATTACGAACAAGTATGAAGAGTGGAATGAAAGAAGAGGTGAAGTGTCCCCAGACATCATAGCTGTAACAGAAACCAAACTAAAGGAGACTGTATCAGATGCAATCTTCCCACAGGGATATCAGATCCTGAGGAAAGATAGAAGGAGCCGGGGGGGAGGAGGGGTCGCACTGCTTGTAAGGAAACGTTGGAAATTTGAGGAAATGGAAGGAATGGAGGTGTGTAGAGAAAGGGACTACATAGTAGGTACCATCCAGTCTGGGGAACACAAGATAATCATTGCAGTGATGTATAACCCACCACAGAACTGCAGGAGGCCAGGTGAGGAATATGATGAGAACAACAGAGCAATGGTGGACACTCTGGCGGAGGTGGCAAGAAAAGCGCACATGAGCAGAGCGAAGCTACTGGTCATGGGCGATTTCAACCACAGGAAGATCGACTGGAAGAACCAAGAACCACATGGGGGTCCAGAAACTTGGAGAGCCAAGATGATGGATGCGGTACTGGAAAACCTGATGCACCAACATGTCAGGGACACGACCAGAGTGAGAGGAGAAGATGAACCAGCAAGACTGGACCTTGTATTCACCCTGAACAGATCAGATATTGAAGACATAACACACGAGATTATCCTGGGAGCCAGTGACCATATGGTGCTGAGCTTTGAGTACATTGTAGAGCTACAGGTGGAGAGGGAAAACGGTACCGAAAGAGACAAACCAGATTTTAAAAGAGGAAACTACACAGGCATGAGGAATTTCCTGCAGGAGGTTCAGTGGGAAAGGGAAATGGATGGACAGACAATAAATGAAAAGATGGAATACGTAGGGTCAAAGTGCAAGGAGGCAGAGGAACGGTTTATACCCAGAGGAAAAAGATTAAACGGGAAGGCCAGAAAGAGCCCATGGTTTACCCAAAGGTGCAGGGAGGCAAAGACTCAAGAGTGTCAGAGAATGGAAAAGGTACAGAAGGCAAAGAACCCAAGTAAACAAAGAGAGTAGTAGAAGAGCTAGAAACGAGTATGCACAGGTACGGAGGGAGGCCCAGAAACAGTATGAAAACGACATAGCATCGAAAGTTAAGTCCGACCCGAAGCTCATGTACAGTCACATCAGAGGGAAGACAACAGTTAAAGACCAGGTGATAAGGCTGAGGAGAGAAGATGGGGAACTCACAAGCAATGATCAAGAGGTATGTGAGGAGCTCAACTTGAGGTTTAAGGAAGTATTCACAGTGGAGGAAGGAAGGCAGCTGGGTAGACAGGATGGGGTGCATCACCAACAAGGGATGTATCAAGTGCTAGAGGGCATACACACAACTAAGGAGGAGGTGAAGCAGTTACTCAGTGACCTTGATACCTCAAAGGCGATGGGTCCGGACAATATCTCCCCGTGGGTTCTTCGGGAAGGAGCTGAGGTACTGAGTGTGCCACTTACCATAATATTCAATACATCCCTTGAAAATGGGCAGATACCTGAGGTATGGAAGTAGGCCAATGTAGTCCCCATCTTTAAAAATGGAGACAGAAAAGAGGCACTAAACTATAGACCGGTGTCACTTACATGTATAGTGTGCAAAGTCCTGGAGAAAATCATCAGGAAAAGAATGGTGGAGCACCTCGAGCTGAACAGGATAATAAACACCAGACAGCACGGATTCCGGGAAGGCAAATCCTGTGTAACAAACCTCCTAGAGTTCTATGATAAAGTAACAGAGGTAAGGCAGGAGAGAGAAGGGTGGGTTGATTGCATTTTCCTGGACTGCAGGAAGGCCTTCGACACAGTTCCTCACATGAGATTAGTAAAGAAGTTGGAAGAACAAGCATGTATAACAGGAAGGGCACTGGCATGGATCAGGGAATACCTCACAGAGAGGCAACAATGGGTCATGGTGCGTGATGAGGTATCACAGTGGGCGCCTGTGACGAGCGGCGTACCGCAGGGGTCAGTCCTAGGACCAGTGTTATTCTTGGTATATCTAAACGACATGACGGATGGGATAGACTCAGAAGTGTCTCTGTTTGCAGATGATGTGAAATTAATGAGGAGAATCACATCGGAAGAGGACCAAGCAGGACTTCAAACAGACCTGGAGAAGCTTGACATCTGGTCTAGCAACTGGCTTCTCGAATTCAATCCCACCAAATGCAAAGTCATGAAGATCGGAGAAGGACAAAGAAGACCGCTGACAGAGTACAGGCTAGGTGGACAAGGGCTACAAACCTCGGCAAAGGAGAAAGACCTTGGGGTGAGTATAACGCCAAGTACGTCTCCGGAGGCACACATCAACCAGATAACTGCGGCAGCATATGGGCGACTGGCAAACCTAAGATTAGCGTTCCGTTACCTAAACAAGGAATCGTTCAAGATACTGTACACCGTCTACGTCAGGCCCATACTAGAATATGCAGCACCAGTCTGGAACCCACACCTGGTCAAGCACGTAAAGAAACTAGAGAAAGTGCAAAGGTTTGCGACAAGGCTAGTTCCACAACTCAGGGGTCTGTCCTATGAAGAAAGGTTGAGGGAAATAGGACTAACAACACTGGAGGAAAGAAGGGTCAGAGAAGACATGATAACGACATACAAAATACTGCGGGGAATCGACAAGGTAGACAGGGACAGGATGTTCCAGAGAGGGAACACAGAAACAAGGGGACACAACTGGAAGCTGAAGACTCAGATGAGTCAAAGGGATGTTAGGAAGCATTTCTTCAGCCACAGAGTAGTCAGGAAGTGGAATAGTCTAGAGAAAGATATAGTGGAGGCAGGAACCATACATAGTTTTAAGACGAGGTATGATAAAGCTCATGGAGCAGGGAGAGCAGAGACCCAGTAGCGGACAGCGAAGAGGCGGGGCCAGGAGCTGAGTCTCGACCCCTGCAACCACAATTAAGTGAGTACAATTAGGTGAGTACATCTACAAAAAAAATCACACGTACATTATTGCTACTCCCTCCCTGAATCATTGCAGAGCAACTTTGGTACGAAACCAAGATAATAATTAACAGAAAATGAACTCAAATGGTAAATGACCTAATAAAAAATGGAGACATAAGGCCTATAATTTCAGAGCTGAACATTGGTGTATGTCGGGCATGAAATTTTCCACACATATTTTAAGTATTACAGTACCGCCGGGTCACCACATGGAGAAAACCCGGGGTAGAACCCGTCCTGGCCATCCTGACTGTTACACTAGACGCCGTCTACGTAAAGAAAAAGAAGTGGTAGGCTTATTATCATGCTGAGTAAGTAAGTTTATTCAGGTATACACAAATACAGTTACATAGATCATCATACATAGCAGCATATGTGTAGAGAACCCAGGATAACCCAAAAAGTCAGACAGAGTGACTTATTTCCATTGAGGCTACGGTTTGTTATGATGCAACAGTTACTGGCAGTGACGGGACACTTATTCACTGTGATGGAACACTCGTTCATCCTGACAAGAAAGTTGTTCACTGTGATTGGACAGTCATTCATTGTGAAGGGACAGTCAATCATTGAGACGGGACATTCATTGTTGCGGGACAGACGTTCATTGTGGTGGGACAGTCATTCATTGAGGCGGGACAGTCATTCATTGAGGCGGGACAGTCGTTCATTGTGATGGGACAATCATTCATTGTTGCGGGACAGTCATTCATTGTGATGGAACATTCATTGTTGTGGGACAGTCATTCATTGTGATGGGACAGTCATTTATTGTGATGGGACAGTCGTTTATTGTGATGGGACAGTTATTGTGATGGAATATTCATTGTGGTGGACAGTCGTTCATTGTGATGGAACAGTCGTTTGTTGTGATGGGACAGTTATTGTGATGGAACATTCATTGTGGTGGGACAGTCGTTCATTGTGATGGAACAGTCGTTTATTGTGATGGGACAGTTATTGTGATGGAACATTCATTGTGGTGGGACAGTCGTTCATTGTGATGGGACAGTTGTTTATTGTGATGGGACAGTTATTGTGATGGAACATTCATTGTGGTGGGACAGTCGTTCATTGTGATGGAACAGTCGTTTATTGTGGAGGGACAATCATTCTTTGTAATGGGACAGCCATTTACTGTGGCAGGACAGTCGTTCATTGTGACGTGACTGTGGGGGATATTTTGTTTTAGAGGGATACAATATTAAATGACGACTGTTGTGTTTGGGATACTCATCTTTATGTTGACAGTCTAAGAACTTCCGGTGTTGCAGCCTGGGGTCTTCTTATATCTCCGACTGGGATTTAATAAAGCGATTATGACCAAGGTTAACACTCTCCCTGATCACTTATACTCTCCAATATTTCAGGTATGTCACCTGGGACGTTTAAATGCCTTACCTGGGTTTGGACAATCGCCCTTGTATCATGTTATCGAAACGGTTAGTCTTATCATCCCTACATCTGACCCTATTCACTTCAGTGCCCTGACGGTAGATGCAAGAGATAGATAGGACTCCCCTGGGTGGGTGTATCGTACCTATATGACACTGCCGTGTCGTGATACAGGTATAGATGACTTGATTAAAGGTAAAACGAATCCACTCTTTTGTCACTGCTAATCATGTTGAAGGTCGTTTAGGAATATGGAGGACAGTTCGTCGCACACACGAGTCTTCTTGTTCACTTAGTCTGTTCAGTACACTATGTACCTTTCAAATTATTTTCAACTTCACTTGAATTGGTCATCACTTGTCCATATGTTCAACTTGTGAACTATGTCCGTCGATAATGTCCAAAGTGGGGTGAATTACTGACGATAACTTCGAGTTTTAACACTCACTGTTCCAGTTCTCCTCAATATGTCTTTAGGGCCGAATTAAGGCATGGGCTTTAGGGGCTGCAGTCCAGGGGCCTCTCACAGTACCTGCAGCCCAGGGGCCTCTCACAGTACCTGTAGCCCAGGGGCCTCTCACAGTACCTGTAGCCCAGGGCCTCTCACAGTACCTGCAGCCCAGGGGCCTCTCACAGTACCTGCACCCCAGGGGCCTCTCACAGTACCTGCAGCCCAGGGCCTCTCACAGTACCTGCAGCTCAGGGGCCTCTCACAGTACCTGCAGCCCAGGGGCCTCCAC
>WNWK01024007.1:0-30317 GCA_009830355.1 Cherax destructor | reverse complement strand
TTAATGAGTCTCAGAATGGATTCACGAGAGGTCGCTCCTGCCTGACAAATTTATTGACATTCTTCAATAAAGCATCTGAAGCAGTAGACAGCGATAAAGGATATGCTATTTTTTTTAAATTTCAGTAAAGGTCTTCGCTAGAGTACCTCACAAAAGACAGGTAAGAATGTGGCAGCTCATGGTATAGGAGGTAAACTTTTAACATGGATCGAGTCATGGCTAACCAATAGAAAGCAGAGAGTTTGCATTAATGAAGTCAAGTCTGAATTGGGACCGGTTACTACTGGCGTTCCACAAGCATCATTTTTTGGGCCATTGTTGTTCATAATTTACATTAACCTGAGCCTCACTATCCTCATAAAAACTCTTCACTGTTTTCAGTAACCTACCTCCTATTCCATACACCTGCAACATCTGCCACATTGCTCCCCCTATGTGCTAGGAAGCAGCTTATATACCGTAGGCAGGAGAGGTGCAGAAGTCGTAGGTGGTGTCACATTTGTCCAATGTGGAAGTAGGTCGTACCCAAGGGTTGGGCAAGTGAAGAATTCCCTGTATTAAGATCCCAAGATGTTGCTATGTCAGACAGGATGTAGATGAATGGTTCAGAGAACCGACAAGTTGATAAATTAGACACATTTGCAACACTTGGGTATCTTTATTCAGGAAACGTTTCAGGGAATTCTTCACTTCAATATTTTGGAGAAACTGGCCCGCTCTCTTTCTGACAGACTTAAAGAGCACAAGAGTAGTGTAAAACTTGCTGACACTAATAATGCTCTTCTCTGTCATGTTAGGGATAGGAGTCATCCTATTAACTGTACCAAGACTGTCTAACCTTCTTGTAGCCTTCACAGACGTTGTCTTCTTGTAGCCTTCACAGACGCTGTCTATTGAAGCATTTCTTATACACAACTTTCCTAATATAAATCTTAGTCGTGGCTTTGTCTCTGTAGATGCCTTCCTTTCCCATTACTTTCTCAAATACTCCAAACATCAGAACACTCGTGACATGACTTGACCTTAATCATCTCCTCTCCTTACTTCTGCTTTCTTACATTTTCTTTGTCTTTCTTTCTTCTGCAGTGCTCGTTTCCACTTTTTCTTGTCCTTAGACTACCACCACTACGACCACTACCACCACTACTACTACTACTATTGCACCGCTACATTAGTGTACTCCCTTCTTTTCACCACCTCTGCCCCTATTACACTACTTAATACTGCTGATAGTGGTAAAGTTTATTAAAAGAGCAAAGGAGAGCATGCTATAATTATTATATATTTAGCTGCTGAAGCTAATTTAAGAATTTCGGGAAAATATATACATGTTGCTGATATCATAATAGCTGAAGTGACAGTAATGAATAGATACTTTAAAGGGTGACAGTTAATACAGAAAAAACATCTCAAAAGAAAATTTGGTTTCCTCTTCAGCTGACACTTGATCAAGAGGAACAAGGTAAAAAACACTTTTATGCATTCTTTGACAAAGATAAAAAAAAAAAACACTGAGAGAAAACCGCATCAGTTGCAGCACTTGTAATTATTATTATTATTATTATTATTATTATTATTATTTATATTATTATTATTATTATTATTATTATTATTATTATTATTATTATTATTATTATTATTATTATTTATATTATTATTATTTATATTATTATTATTATTATTATTATTATTATTATTATTATATTATTATTATTATTATTATTGATATTATTATTATTATTATTATTATTATTATTATTATTATTATTATTATTATTATTATTAATTATTATTATTAAAATTAAGCAGGAAATAATGGAGGTGGCAACAAAAATTATTCAGCAAGACAATAAATAGATGATAGTTTATACCACTTCAAAGTATCGAAAAGTATCAGATCCAGCCGGCTGTGATATTGTCCCCGCGTCTCTCACGATGCTGGATGGTCTCATTAAGACCAAATCAGCAATCCCCAAAGTGCCTGAACGACGTCGCATTGCTGTATCTAGCGGCATTATATCAGGAACGCTTCCCAGATCATTTGGATCACCAATTTTAATTGCTATATCTGTGCATGTCAATACGAAGCTCGAATCTCATCAACTAAGAAATTGCATGATGTCTTGCTCCTTCCCAGGAGCAGGTGTGTCATCTGTTAGATCTCGTCTACTTTACGTTCACCAATACTATTATCGATATAAGTATTTTAAAGAGTGTAGGAAACTAGCACAGCATTGGGGGTATCCCTTGTGTAACTACAGATCATTTCGAGCCTCAATTCTCTAAGTACACCTCTTAAAAATGCATATAATGCAGGAAGTGTCTTTCCGAAGACAAAATGCAGTATAATGTGATCCATTATTGACTACGTTTCGCCCACACAATGGGCTTTATCAAGTCACAAACTGCATTTGTGTTTATTTTACCATTTATCTCCATCGTCTTTCTGAAAACTGATTTTATTTATTCCTTTGAAACACAAAATTCCCTTATTTTCACATTGCAGTTGCCACAGTCCCTTGATAATGTATGGTTAGTAAATACCTCTTTTCTGGTCCCTGTCTTAATTACGTGCCCAAATTGGGCAGGGTTCATGCAGATAGCAGTGAGAAAGCAGATATCTACAGCACATTACTGTTCATGAGTTAACTTACTTGATAAAGGATCAAAAGATATGAAGGAGAGTCTTCATTACGATTTTGATTCACGTCACCCTGCTCTGGTTGCTAAGGAAATTATGTGCAAGACTGCGAGAAATGTTTTGGCCCACATCCTGCAAGAGCCACTTAAATTTCAAGTGGAGGTTCCTAAAGCTCCCTTCTACATTAATGATGAGCGTCATGTATTAAACAGCGTCCCCTGGAATTCTGAATTAAATACATAAACGTACACTTGCGGCCGAAGTGCCACTTATGATGTCAACAACTAAGGGACAACTGAATGCTCAGTCGTGTTTGATAAGGAAAGTAGGTGAGGAAGACTGTAGTACTACTCAGAACGCCTCACTTAAGATAGTTCTGAACACACATTATAGTTTCAACTTCAGAATAAGAACCTCCATTTAATCGCAGCAACAAAACACGGTTGCATATTGATCTCATTCCAAGGGTAAAATGTCATCTCATGCCACTGATAAGATGTGTTAGTATTGTATGCAGTCAGAGCCAAGCAGATGCTGACTACCTCATTTGCATTACTGTTTTGTACTTCGTCACTGACTCATATTTCCTAATGGCAACTACGCATGCAGAATACAGTGAACCTAACCAACATAAGAGTATAAAGCATCAAAGAAATGCAGAGAAAGGTTCATGCCGCATTAAGTAAAACCTACGAATTCCTTGCCGAGGTGATCACTGCGCAAGGAGGTGATTCTCCTCTTTGGTGTCGGGGAAAAAAAAAAAAAGCTGTGTCTGTCCAAGAAAATTAAATGATAAATGGGACATACTTGATGTATTTAAAGGAAGCCAAATTAGCCATGATGAGATCTCAAGTGCTGGGTAGATGCTGGGTAGATATTTTTGCTCAGGTTATATGGTGCTACTAGAACATCCTTACTAGTCTGGAGTTTTAAGACTCTCTGACAGCGGGTTCAAGCCCCACCCATGGTGTGGTTTACTTGAGACAGATTTGCCAAACTTCACTGCCATGTTTCCACCCACTTTGGCTACCGCCAAACACCATTCCTAGAATGCATACCTTTGCTTGCAGCAGTGCATGACCAATGATGTGAATGTGACTGACTGAAAGTGGCAATTATGTTCATTTTGTTTTGAACAAGCATGCACTAATACACCTCTTCCAGAGGATTTTAAATGAAGGGCTTTATTATTCTCATCTTGAATCACAGCTGGATAAGTTTGATACATTTAAACCTATATCCTCGTCAAGTATAAATTTTGACCAAAGATTATCAAAATGACACTGTGTTACTATTAAAATTGTAGTATACCTCTGCAATACATTTTATGTTAAATCCACTGCAATGTATTAATAATAATAACAATAATAATAATATCATTATTAATCTTTATTTCTGTAGGTACATGTACAAGGTATACAGGCCTAGCTGACATCACTGACGTACTATATAGAAAATCCCTTGTTATGCAGAGCACTTAGGGCAAATTAGGTTAATTTTGTCCCTTGGATGCAAACCATACCAGTCGGCAAACACTCGGGAATCTAACCACGGACCTCAGTGTGTGAGCTGAGTGCGCTACCAACTGAGCCACGGGACATCATGCATAAATTTCTCATAATAAAGAAATAATAAACAAGAAATAATACTTCAAAGGACGTTATTGTCTTCCCAATCAAGATAACTCATAGTTCTTCTGTGGCGAGTAAAACACTCTATCAGACAAGCAACACTTCAGGGGTTTAATTCCATTATCCAGCAATTTATAAAGGGAGGAAAATGCAGTGCTGCTGCTGGTGTTGGGCTTTGACGTGTAACTGTACAGCAAAGTGACACTAAACGTTTAAGAATAACGTTATATATTCAGCCTTGTCATTCTGTAGTGAGGTGAATTTATGTTACCTTGTTATACTTAGTGAGTATCTTACAGCTAGTGTGTGAGTGTACTACACTCAGTGTATTATACCCAGTGTATGGGTGTACCACACCCATTGTGTTGTACACCCAATATTTAAAAATACTAAACAAAACAGCGAAATTCTCCCCCACTCCTTGTGAGTCTCTTATACTTAGTGTAAGAGGGATTTGTACCTAATATGAGAGTACACCTGCTCAGTGAGTACATCACATTCACTGAACAAGTGTATCATATCTAGGGTGAAAGAGTAATACAGCAAGTGTATAAGAGTAATACAGCAAGTGTGTAAGAGTAATACAACAAGTGTGTAAGAGTAATACAACAAGTGTGTAAGAGTAATACAGCAAGTGTGTAAGAGTAATACAACAAGTGTGTAAGAGTAATACAACAAGTGTGTAAGAGTAATACAACAAGTGTGTAAGAATAATACAACAAGTGTGTAAGAGTAATACAACAAGTGTGTAAGAATAATACAGCAAGTGTGTAAGAGTAATACAACAAGTGTGTAAGAGTAATACAACAAGTGTGTAAGAGTAATACAGCAAGTGTGTAAGAATAATACAGCAAGTGTGTAAGAGTAATACAACAAGTGTGTAAGAGTAATACAACAAGTGTGTAAGAGTAATACAGCAAGTGTGTAAGAGTAATACAACAAGTGTGTAAGAATAATACAACAAGTGTGTAAGAGTAATACAGCAAGTGTGTAAGAGTAATACAAGTGTGTAAGAGTAATACAACAAGTGTGTAAGAGTAATACAACAAGTGTGTAAGAGTAATACAGCAAGTGTGTAAGAGTAATACAAGTGTGTAAGAGTAATACAACAAGTGTGTAAGAATAATACAGCAAGTGTGTAAGAGTAATACAAGTGTGTAAGAGTAATACAACAAGTGTGTAAGAGTAATACAAGTGTGTAAGAATAATACAGCAAGTGTTTAAGAGTAATACAGCAAGTGTGTAAGAGTAATACAGCAAGTGTGTAAGAGTAATACAACAAGTGTTTAAGAGTAATACAGCAAGTGTGTAAGAGTAATACAACAAGTGTGTAAGAATAATATAGAAAGTGTGTAAGAGTAATACAACAAGTGTTTAAGAGTAATACAGCAAGTGTGTAAGAGTAATACAACAAGTATGTGTTAAGAGTAATAAAAAGTGTGTAAAGAGTAGATACAACAAGTGTTTAAGAGTAATACAGCAAGTGTGTAAGAGTAATACAACAAGTGTGTAAGAAATGTAATATAACAAGTGTTAGTAAAACAGTGTGTAAATACATACAAGTGTGTATAAGTTAAGTAATATAGCAAGTGTGTACAACTGAGTGAACCTCACCCAGCATGTGAGTAAGTTATACCTGTAATGTGAGTATATTACGCTCATTGTGAGTCACACTGTTACACTTAGCAAGTGAATATATCACGTCTTGTGTGCGTTTCGCGTGTGTGCGTGCGTGTGTGTGTGTACTCACCTAATTGTGGTTACATGGGTCGAGTTATAGCTCCTGGCCCTACCTCTTCTTAAAACTATGTATTGTTCCTGCCTCCACTACGTCACTTTCCAGACTATTCCACTTCCTGACAACTCTATGACTGAAGAAATACTTCCTAACATTCCTTTGACTCATCTGAGTCTTCAACTTCCAATTGTAACCCCTTGTTTCTGTGTCCTCATCTCTGGAACATCCTCTCTTTGTCCACTTAATATTTCCTTGCAATATTTCATATGTCGTTTTCATATCCCCTCCTCTCCTCCAATGTCGTCAGGTTGATTTCCCTTAACCCTTCTTCGTAGAACATTTCCCTTAGCTCCTGGACTAATCTCGTTGAAACCTTTACATTTGCTTTAATTTCTTGACGTGCTTGACCAGGTGCGGGTTCCAAACTGGTGCTGCGTACTCCAATATGGGCCTAACGTACACGGCGTACAGTATCTTGAACGATTCCTCACTGAGGTGTCAGAACGCTATTCTCAGGTTTGCCAGGCACCATGTGCTGCAGCAGTTATCTGGTTGATGTGCGCCTTAGGAGATGCGCTCGATATTGTACTATTTCGCACTCAGGCAATAAAGGCCTGTAAACCTGGTCGTAATGGGACTTGGAGCGAAAATGCGTATGACCCTTATCGGTTTAGCGCTTTCTTTGATTATAATAATAATTGGAGAGAAAAACACAGCAGCAGTCTTTAAATTGTATTTTCCTTCACCAACTATGAATACATGTATATGTATTTACACTTATGTACACTATGTACGCTATGTACAAGAGTTTGAAATATAGGTGTACTACGGTAATCAAGGCAAAGACCAAAGCCTGAGAGAGAACCGTGAGCAACCAGCGGCTATGTGAGTCTGGCATAGTCAAGTCCTTAGCAGCCCCACCTGTGACTGGTTAATGAACCAAGGTACTGATTTAACGATGGGTACCCTTACTGTTAAACCCTTAACACCTGGTTCGCTGGTTGGGAGGCAGCCTATATTGGTGTGTGTACATGCTCCGAATAAAGTGTAACACTCTACATGCCACATATACTCACCCCAAGATCCTTTTCCTTGAGTGAGGTTTTTAGTCTTTGACCCTCTAGCCTGTAATCTGTCTGCTGTCTTCTTTGCCCTTCCTGATCTTCATGACCTTTGCATTTGGTGGGGTTAAATTCCAGAAGCCAGTTGCTGGACCAGGCTTGCAGCCTGACGAGGTCACTTTGTAGACTGCCTGATCCTCATCCGGTTTATTTCTTTTGATTAACTTCACATTATCTGTGAACAGTGACCTTCGTCATGTCATTCACATAGGCCAAAAACAGCACCGGTCCAAGGACTGACCCCAGTGGAACGCCGCTCGTCACAGGCACCCACTCTGATACTTCATCACGTACCATGACTCGTAGCCTCTGATCCATTTCAGTACCTTTCCTGTTAAGCGTGCCTGATCCTCTAGCTTTTGCACTAAACTCTTATGTGGAACTGTGTCGAAAGCCTTCTTACAGTCCAAGAAAATGCAGTCTACTTACCCCTCTGTTTCTTACATCCGTTACTTTGTCGTAAAACTCCAGTAGGTTTGTGACACAGGATTTCCCGTCCCTGAAACCGTGCTGGTTGTCGTGTATAAGCTTGTTCCTTTCTAGGTGCTCCACCACTCTCCTGATAATCTTCTCCACGACTCTGCATACTGTACATATCAATGACACTGGTCTGTGTGTGTGTGTCTGTGTGTGTGTGTGTGTGTGTGTGTACTCACTTATATGTGGCTGCAGGGGTTGTGTCGCATCTCCCGGTCCCGCCTCTTCACTGTTCGCTACTGTTATACCTGCTGCTCCTCTTCGTTTCGTACCAATCCCTTTTGCGAAACTCTGTCGAAAGTCTTCTCTCATCTCAAGAAAATGAAGTCTAACCACACTTTCTCTCCTGTTTTTCTTCTGTTACCCTGTTGTCAAATTCCATTATGCTTGTGACACAGGATTTCCCATCCCTGAAGCCGTGCTGGTTGTCATGTATGAGCCCATTCCTTTCTAGGACTATACCTTTCTTCTGATAAGATTATAATCTTCAGCATGACTTGACATATTATATACGTCTGTCGCTTTTCTTGAAAATTGGGACACCATTTGTGTACTGTGTATATGTGTGTGTGTGTACTCACCTAGTTGTGGTTGCAGGGGTCGAGGTTCATAGCTCCTGGCCCTGCCTCTTCATTGGCCGCCAGTGTGTGTGTGTGATGGTACTGTTCAATTCGCCTGGGGCTAACTTACATCATCAGCCTTAATCAATTAGAAGAATTAGTAAAACAACACGTCAATAACATGAACATGTTCACACCACTATCCTGCCTTCCAAACACTACTATCCTACTTTCCCAACACCACTATCCTGCCTTCCCAACACCACTATCCTACCTTCCCAACACCACTATCCACCTTCCCACACCACTATCCTACCTTCCCAAACCACTATCCTACCTTCCCACAAGTAACCTATCCTTCCTTCCCAACACCACTATCCTACCTTCCAACACCACTATCCTACCTTCCCAACACCATTATCCTCCTTCCCAACACCACTATCTCTTCCACACCACTATCCTACCTTTCATAACCCACTATCCTACCTTCCACACCACTATCCATTTCACAACTATTACCTTCATACCATATCTCCTTCAACACCACCACTTCACTACATTCAACCACTATCCTCCTTCCCAACACACTATCCTACCTTCCCAACACCACTATCCTGCCTTCCCAACACCATATCCTCCTTCCCAAACCATATCCACCTTCCAACCACTATCCTACCTTCCCAAACCACTATCCTACCTTCCCAACACCACTTCCTCCTCCAAACCACTATCCTCCTTCCCAACACCACTATCCTACCTTCCACACCACTATCCTACCTTCCCACACACTATCCTCCTTCCCAACACCACTATCCTACCTTCCCAACCACTATCATTCCAACACCATCCTACCTTCCCAACACCACTATCCTCCTTCCACACCACTATCCTCCTTCCCAACACCACTATCCTACCTTCCCAACACCACTATCCTACCTTCCCAACACCACTATCCTACCTTCCCAACACCACTATCCTACCTTCCACACCACTATCCTACCTTCCCAACACACTATCCTACCTTCCCAACACCACTACCTATCCAAAACATACTTCCCAACACCACTATCACTTTCCCAACACCACTATTCACTACCTATCTCCTTCAACACCACTATCCTACCTTCCCAACACCACTATCCTCCTTCCCAACACCACTATCCTACCTTCCCAACACCACTATCCTACCTTTCCCAACACCACTATCCTACCTTCCCAACACCACTATCCTACCTTCCCAACACCACTATCCTACCTTCCCAACACCACTATCCTACCTTCCCAACACCACTATCCTACCTTCCCAACACCACTATCCTACCTTCCCAACACCACTATCCTACCTTCCCAACACCACTATCCTACCTTCCCAACACCACTATCCTACCTTCCCAACACCACTATCCTACCTTCCCAACACCACTATCCTACCTTCCCAACACCACTATCCTACCTTCCCAACACCACTATCCTACCTTCCCAACACCACTATCCTACCTTCCCAACACCACTATCCTACCTTCCCAACACCACTATCCTACCTTCCCAACACCACTATCCTACCTT
The DNA here is from genome assembly GCA_009830355.1 of Cherax destructor. NCBI lineage: Eukaryota > Metazoa > Arthropoda > Malacostraca > Decapoda > Parastacidae > Cherax > Cherax destructor. The sequence continues at coordinate 20,583 of WNWK01024007.1, read as the reverse complement.
CCCAACACCACTATCCTACCTTCCCAACACCACTATCCTACCTTCCCAACACCACTATCCTACCTTCCCAACACCACTATCCTACCTTCCCAACACCACTGTCCTGCCTTCCCAACACCCCTATCCTTCCTTCCCAACACCACTATCCTACCTTCCCAACACCACTATCCTACCTTCCCAACACCACTATCCTACCTTCCCAACACCACTATCCTACCTTCCCAACACCACTATCCTACCTTCCCAACACCACTATCCTACCTTCCCAACACCACTATCCTACCTTCCAACACCACTATCCTACCTTCCCAACACCACTATCCTACCTTCCCAACACCACTATCCTACCTTCCCAACACCACTATCCTACCTTCCCAACACCACTATCCTACCTTCCCAACACCACTATCCTACCTTCCCAACACCACTATCCTACCTTCCAACACCACTATCCTACCTTCCCAACACCACTATCCTACCTTCCCAACACCACTATCCTACCTTCCCAACACCACTATCCTACCTTCCCAACACCACTATCCTACCTTCCCAACACCACTATCCTACCTTCCCAACACCACTATCCTACCTTCCCAACACCACTACTTCCAACACCACTTCCTACCCCAACACCACTATCCTACCTTCCCAACACCACTATCCTACCTTCCCAACACCACTATCCTACCTTCCCAACACCACTATCCTACCTTCCCAATCACTCACCTATCCTACCTTCCCAACACCACTATCCTACCTTCCCAACACCACTATCCTACCTTCCCAACACCACTATCCTACCTTTCCAACACCACTATCCTACCTTCCCAACACCACTATCCTACCTTCCCAACACCCATCCTCTCAACACCACTCCTACCTTCCCAACACCACTATCCTACCTTCCCAACACCACTATCCTACCTTCCCAACACCACTATCCTACCTTCCCAACACCACTATCTACCTTCCAACACTATCCTACCTTCCCAACACCACTATCCTACCTTCCCAACACCACTATCCTACCTTCCAACACCACTATCCTCCTTCCCAACACCACTATCCTACCTTCCCAACACCAACCTATTCCTACTCTTCCCAACACCACTATCCACCTTCCTAACACTATCACCTTCCAACACCACTACCTACCTTCCAACACCACTATCCTACCTTCCCAACACCACTATCCTACCTTCCCAACACCACTATCCTACCTTCCAACACCACTATCCTACCTTCCCAACACACTTCACTACCTACCTTCCCAACACCACTATCCTACCTTCCCAACACCACTATCCTCCTCCAACACCACTATCCTACCTTCCAACACCACTATCCTCCTTCCCAACACCATCTACCTTCCCAACACCATATCCTACCTTCCCAACACCACTATCCTACCTTCCAACACCACTATCCTCCTTCCAACACCACTATCCTACCTCCAACACCACTATCCTACCTTCCCAACACCATATCTACCTTCCCAACACCACTAACACGAGAGTTCAAAAACTGGTCTTTCCGACCTACTGTGTATTTCAAGGAGAGAGAGAGGGAGAGCAGAGAGAGAGAGAGAGAGAGAGAGAGAGAGAGAGAGAGAGAGAGAGGGAGAGGGAGAGGGAGAGAGAGAGAGGGAAGGAGAGGGAGAGACGGAGAGAGAGCAGATCCCATCACTGAAGCCGCCCACTCATTAACACTAACTGTCTAATCTTAATATATTTTCGCTCCCATATTTGCAGCAGGCGCATACTAGGATTATGATGAGCAGCAGCAGCAGCAGCAGCAGCGGCGGTGGCAGCAGCAGTAGCAGCAGCAGCAGCAGCGGTGGCAGCAGCAGTAGCAGCAGCAGCAGCAGCAGCGGCGGCGGCAGCAGTAGCAGTAGCAGTAGTAGCAGTAGCAGTAGCAGCAGTAGCAGTAGTAGCAGTAGCAGTAGCAGCAGCAACAACAGCAGCAGCAGCAACAGCGGCGGCAGCAGCAGTAGCAGCAGTAGCAGTAGTAGCAGTAGCAGTAGCAGCAGCAACAACAACAGCAGCGGCGGCAGCAGCAGTAGCAGCAGTAGCAGTAGTAGCAGTAGCAGCAGCAGCAGCAGCAACAGCAGCAGCAGCAACAGCGGCGGCAGCAGCAGTAGCAGCAGCAGCAACAGCGGCGGCAGCAGCAGTAGCAGTAACAGCAGCAGTAGCAGTAGCAGCAGCAATAGCAGTAGCAGCAGCAACAGCGGCGGCAGCAGCAGTAGCAGTAACAGCAGCAGTAGCAGTAGCAGCAGCAATAGCAGTAGCAGCAGCAATAGCAGTAGCAGCAGCAACAGCAGCAGCAGGAACAGCAGCAACAGCGGCGGCAGCAGCAGTAGCAGCAGCAACAGCGGCGGCAGCACCAGTAGCAGCAACAGCAGCAGTAGCAGCAGAAGCAGTAGCAGCAACAGCAGCAGAAGCAGCAGCAGCAGCAGTAGCAGCAGCAGCAGCAGCAGCAGTAGCAGCAGCAGCAGTAGCAACAGCAGCAGCAGTAGTAGCAACAACAGCAGCAAAAACAGGAGCAGCAGCAACAACAGGAACATCAATAATAACAGCAGCAACAAAAGCAGCAGCAACAACAGCAGCAACGACAACAGCATCAACAGCAGCAACAACAGCATCAACAGCAGCAACAGCATCAACAGCAGCATCAGCAACTGTAACAGCAGTAGTTGCAGCAGTCACAACAGCATCAACAGCTACAGCAGCAGTAGCAGTCAAACAGAGAGAGAGTGAGAAGAGAAGAGAGGAGAGGGAGAGAGAGCAGATCCATCACGAAGCGCCACCATTAACACAACTGTCTAACTAAATATTCGCCATGCGACAGGGCATCAGTAGGATTATGAGAGCAGCAGCAGCAGCAGCAGTAGCAGTCACAGCGCAACAGCATAGCAGCAGCAACAACAACAGCAACAACAGCAGCAGGAGCAGCAGCAACAGCATCAGTAGGAACAGCAGCATCAACAGCAGCAGTAGTATCTACAACAACAGCAGCAACATCATCCGAAGCAGCTACAACAACAACAGCAACATCAGCAGAAACACAACAGCATCATCAGCAATAGCAGCATGAGCAACAGCAACACCAGCAGCATCAGGAACAACAGCAGCATCAACAGCAGCAGCAGCATCTACAACAGCAACAGCATCACCAGGAACAGCAGCAGAGTCAGCTCAGCAGCTGCCTCAGCACAGTGCTCTCTCATGGCCCCCATGTCAACCCTTACCCTCACCTACTTATTAATAGGTCAGTGAGTTGTATTCACCTGTAATCCCTTCAATATCACCATTGTAACCCCCTGAATTATCACCATTGTAATCCCCTTGATTATCATCATTGTAATCCCTTGAATTATCACCATTGTAATCCCCTGGATTATCATTGTAATCGTTGAATTATCACTATTGAATCTGGATTATCACCATTGTAATCCTGCAATTATCACCATTGTAATCCCCTGGATTATCATTGTAATCCCTGAATTATCACCATTGTAATCCCATAAATTATCACCACTGTAATCCCCTGAATTATCACTATTGTAATCTGAACTATCACCATTGTATTATCTCCATTATCACCATTATAATCTCCTGGATTATCACAATTACAATCCCCTGCATTATAACCATTGTAATCCCCTGGATTATCACCATTGTAATCCCCTGCACTATCACCATCGTAATCCCCTAGATTATCACCATTGTAATCCCCTAGATTATTACCATTGTAATCCCTGGATTATCACCATTGTAATCCCCTCGATTATCACCATAGCAAATCCCCTGGATTATCACCATTGTAATCCCATTAACATCATTGTAATCTCCTAGATTATCATTGAAATCCCCTGAACTATCACCATTGTAATCCCCTAAAATTTTACCATTTTATTCCCCTTGTATATCACCATTGTAATTTCACAGATTATAACCATTGTAGTCCCCTGGATTATCAATATTGTAATCACCTGAATTTTCACCATTGTAATCCCTGGATTATTGCCATTGTAATCCCCTAGCCTATCACCATTGTAATGCCCTGGATTATCACCATTGTAATCCTCTGAATTATTACCATTGTAATCCGATGGATTATCACCATTGTAATCCCCTGGATTATTTCCATTGTAATCCCCTGGAATATCATTGTAATACCATGGATTGTCACTATTGTAATCTTGTGAATTATCACCATTGTAATCCCATGGATTATCACCATTGTAGTCCCCTGGATTATCGCCATCGTAATCCCCTGACCTACCACCATTGTAATGCCCTGTAGTATCACCATTGTAATCCCCTGGATAATCACCATTGTAATCTCGTGTATTCTCACCATTGTAATCTCCTGGATTCACACCATTGTAATCTCCTGGATTCTCACCTTTGTAATCACCTGGATTATCACTATTGTCCTCTAGATTAGCACCATTGTAATCCCCTACATTATCAGCATTGTAATCCCCTAGATTATCACCATTGTAGTCCTCTAGATTATCACTATTCTAATGCCCTGGATTATCACCATTGTAATCACCAGGATTATCACTTCTGTAATCTCCAATGTTATCACTATTGTAATCTTCTAGATTATCACCATTGTAATCTTCTAGATTATCACCATTGTAATCCCCTAGATTATCACCATTTTAATCACCTGAATTATTACCAATATAATCAACTGAATAATCAGTTGCTTAATCATCTTTATTATTACTTATTTGATCACCTGGATAATCAGTGGAATGATCAGAATAATTCACTCTATAATCACCTGAATAATTCCCACCATTATCACCTGAATAATTCCCACCATTATCACCTAATTATTCTCCGATAAAATCACCACCATAATCACTTTTGTAGGTGGATAATCCCGTGGATAATCCCTTGTATAAACTTGTATAATAGCTTCAGATTATTAACCTGGTTCATTCTGCCAGAAGAATGACGTCTTATAAGTCTAGAATGTTTAGGTGTAAATTTAAAATTCTAATGAAATTATTCAATAAAACCTGAAACCGTTGGACTCGGCGCAATTGCTTGAGAATGCTTTTCTTGATAGGCTTCAAACTTTCAGTGTTGATGGTTAATTTTTAAATGAAAGCTTGACTTACACTTTGAGCTATATAATAATTAAAATACCTATTTAACTAAATAAATGGGTTTCCATGTAATTACTACAGAATGTTTTGGCTGATCGGCTTCAAACGCTTGAACCATTTTAAAATAAAATGTTTCTTAAAGTCCTTAATCTTTAAAGACTGATTCATCTAATGGAGGAAGTAAATATGTTCAGATATTTGGATATTTGGGAGAGGACTTGTCGGTAGATTGTTGTGTGAGAGATGAGGGGAACCATGGGAATGAAGAGGGGAAAAAGATGGAGGGTGCACTGAGGCATCTTCTAAGACAAAGAACTTTATCCATGAGGACAAAGAGGGAAATGTAGCAGAGTATAAATGGACAAAAACGCAAATTAAATGAAGCAACTTTGTTGGTTCGTGCGTCCATAAACAATAAACAGATTGCTATAGTACTAACACTGTTGTGTGGGTGTGACACGTGGGTTGTGTGGGTGTGACACGTGGGTTGTGTGGGTGTGACACGTGGGTTGTGTGGGTGTGACACGTGGGTTGTGTGGGTGTGACACGTGGGTTGTGTGGGTGTGACACGTGGGTTGTGTGGGTGTGACACGTGGGTTGTGTGGGTGTGACACGTGGGTTGTGTGGGTGTGACACGTGGGTTGTGTGGGTGTGACACGTGGGTTGTGTGGGTGTGACACGTTGGGTTGTGTGGGTGTGACACGTGGGTTGTGTGGTGTGACACGTGGGTTGTGTGGGTGTGACACGTGGGTTGTGTGGGTGTGACACGTGGGTTGTGTGGGTGTGACACGTGGGTTGTGTGGGTGTGACACGTGGGTTGTGTGGGTGAGTTGTTGGTGACACGGGTTGTGTGGTGTGACACGTGGGTTGTGTGGGTGTGACACGTGGGTTGTGTGGGTGTGACACGTGGGTTGTTTTGGGTGTGACACGTGGGTTGTGTGGGTGTGACACGTGGGTTGTGTGGGTGTGACACGTGGGTTGTGTGGGTGTGACACGTGGGTTGTGTGGGTGTGACACGTGGGTTGTGTGGGTGTGACACGTGGGTTGTGTGGGTGTGACACGTGGGTTGTGTGGGTGTGACACGTGGGTTGTGTGGGTGTGACACGTGGGTTGTGTGGGTGTGACACGTGGGTTGTGTGGGTGTGACACGTGGGTTGTGTGGGTGTGACACGTGGGTTGTGTGGGTGGGTTGTGTGGGTGTGACACGTGGGTTGTGTGGGTGTGACACGTGGGTTGTGTGGGTGTGACACGTGGGTTGTGTGGGTGTGACACGTGGGTTGTGTGGGTGTGACACGTGGGTTGTGTGGGTGTGACACGTGGGTTGTGTGGGTGTGACACGTGGGTTGTGAGTGTTGCAGCCAGGAGGAGGCTGTTGAGATGTCGTGTTTGAGGTCAGTTTTGTGGTGTAAATATTATGCAGTGAACTCTTAGTTTCGGGATTAGTATTAGGTGACGGGTTACTAAACGAATTATCCGGAAGACTGACGAGGACTTGATGAATGAGACGCAGTATCTTTATTGTGGATACCTTACTCCAGACAGTGGCTTTTACAGTAGAAGAATGGCGGAGAATGAGAATGAGTTTGAGGTGATCACTGCCTCAGCCTGGAGTCGTCGTGTTCAATCCATCAGTCTTGGAAAAATGTTTTTTTTTCAATATTGATAGACTGAACATGTCAACTCCATACTGAGGGACAGATTACCTAAAACTCCTCAACTTCCACAGTTCTTCTCTGTAATCGACTGATGAAGCCACTGGCTGGCGAAAAATTTCCACAATAATTATACCTAAATGTTGAACAAGTCTGTCGTTGATCAACTTCTCGGTTCATTATACCATTTTTGAAATACGGAGTTTTTAAGTCGGTTTGGCCATTTAGAAATGAAAAAACAAGACAAGGCGGGAATAACATTTAGCTTGGGGGAAATAGGGTTAGGCATCTTCAAGGGTGGGGGAGGGGGTGTTAAGGAGGTTTTGAGTGCAAGGGGCTTGGACATTTAACAGGCTTGTGTGATCGTGTTAGACAGGAGTGGAGGCAAGTTATTTTTTATGATTTGACGTGCTGTTGGAGTGTGAGCAAGATAATGTTTACAAGTGCTTCAGGGGAAAATGATCAGCCATACTTGAGTCCTGGAGGAGGGTACAGCGCCTGAACTCTGAAAGACGTGTAGGGATATTGCAATTTTGTGAGCCATTTGTTCTGTGATGCCAGCGCTCTTTAGGCAACATAATAGTTGAACGAGTTACAGTGAAAGTGCCACTTAGGGTCACTCCACCTCAGACGGCCGGAGTGTCAAAAAATACCAGGGGTTTAGGCTGTTAATGTGCAAATTATGTTGGATTCTGTACAATAACAAATGAATACTTCTTAGAGTCAGTTTATAACTTCCAGCGCTGATGTGTTTTCGATAAAGGAAGATTCTCCTTGATTTTACGTTGAGAAGTTAAGGGGCACGTAAGTTCTCCCGTCATCTAATAACAACACAGTTGTCCACAATTGTCCTCAAAGATTTGTTAAGTTATACCATGAATTAAGGAAAGTTCCTGGACTTCACCTTACGAAACAAAGCAAATGCGATAGTAATTATGGACAAGGTAGATTATAGTGGAAAAATAAACATGTTATTTGCAGACAGGAGAACTTACGTGCCTCTTAATGGGCCGGTTTTAATAATCAAATTGGCTTCTGGGAAATAACTGGAAAGTCTCTTCTGTAAGAAAAGAGTCAGTGTTAGACTTTATTGGGTTATTCTAATTCTACATAATGTACTTTCATGTGCACATAACATCTGTGTGCCTTTAAGGCACGTGGCTCTTAATATTGCTCTCAAAGCTGGTCATTCTTAGAGCAATTTTTAATTAGTTTTAGACTATACATGTCCCAGTTTTACAGTTTTATTGAAAAAGTTGAATATTAGAGTCCATGTGATGACTTGTAAATACCGCTTCTTATTTTTTTTATTAACACATCGGCCGTTTCCCACCAAGACAGGGTGGCCCGAAAAAGTAAAACTTTCATCATCATTCACTCCATCACTGTCTTACCAGAGGCGCGTTTACACTACAGTTATAAAACTGCAACATTAACACCCCTCCTTCAGAGTGCAGACACTGTACTTCCCATCTCCAGGACTCAAGTCCGGCCTGCCGGTTTCCTTGAATCCCTTCATAAATGTTACTTTGCTAACACTCCAACAGCACGTCAAGTATTAAAAACCATGTCTCCATTCACTCCTATCAATTACGCTCACGCATGCTTGCTGGAAGTCCAAGCCCCTCGCACACAAAACCTCCTTTACTCCCTCCATCCTTTCCTAGGCCGACCCCTACCCCGCCTTCCCTCCACTACAGATTTATACACTCTCGAAGTCATTCTACTTTGTTCCATCCTCTCTACATGTCCACACCACCTCAACAACCCCTCCTCAGCCCTCTGGATAATGTTTTGGTATTCCCGCACCTCCTCCTAATTTCCAAACTCCGAATTCGCTGCATTATATTCACACCACACATTGACCTCAGACATGACATCTCCACTGCCTTTAGCCTTCTCCTCGTTGCAACATTCATCACCCATGCTTCACACCCATATAAGAGTGTTGTTATAACTATACTCTCATACATTCCCTCTTTGCTTCCACGGACAAAGTTCTTTGTCTTCTTAATCACTTATAATACCGAACGCTATTTTTTAACTGTGTCATAAATTGGCCGCACTTAGCACTGTTCCTTTCGCGTATGGAACAGGGAAATGGAGCAATACAGTGATACCTTTCTCGGGTCCAGCAGCGAAGATATACATCCAGATTTATGAAACACAGAAAACAGAAAGGGACAGAGGGACAACGATACGCAGAGAAGGCAGGGACGGCGACAGAGAAGAGAGGCGGAGAAGACAGGGACGAAGTCAGGCAGAGAAGGCAGGGACGAAGACAGGCAGAGAAGGCAGGGACGGAGACAGGCAGAGAAGGCAGGGACAGGGACAGGCAGAGACGAAGACAGGCAGAGAAGGCAGGGACGGAGACAGGCAGAGAAGGCAGGGACGAAGACAGACAGAGAAGGCAAAGACGAAGACAGGCAGAGAAGGCAGGGACGAAGACAGGCAGAGAAGGCAGGGACGAAGACAGGCAGAGAAGGCAGGGACGAAGACAGGCAGGGAAGGCAGAACAAAGGCATTCAGAGAAGGCAGGGACGAAGTTAGATAGAGAAGGCAGAGACGACGACACGCAAAGAAGGCAGGGACGGAGACAGACAGATAAGGCAGGGACGAAGACAGGCAGAGAAGGCAGGGACGAAGACAGGCAGAGAAGGCAGGAACGACGGCAGACAGAGAAGGCAGGGACGAAGACAGACAGAGAAGACAGGGACGAAGACAGGCAGAGAAGGCAGGGACGGAGACAGGCAGAGAAGGCAGGGACAGGGACAGGCAGAGACGAAGACACGCAGAGAAGGCAGGGACGGAGACAGGCAGAGAAGGCAGGGACGAAGACAGACAGAGAAGGCAGGAACGACGACAGACAGAGAAGGCAGGGACGAAGACAGACAGAGAAGGCAGGGACGAAGACAGGCAGAGAAGGCAGAACAAAGGCAGGCAGAGAAGGCAGGGACGAAGACAGATAAAGAAAGCAGAGACGACGACACGCAAAGAAGGCAGGGACGGAGACAGACAGAGAAGGCAGGGACGAAGACAGGCAGAGAAGGCAGAATAAAGACAGGCAGAGAAGGCAGGGACGAAGACAGATAGAGAAAGCAGAGACGACGACACGCAAAGAAGGCAGGGACGGAGACAGACAGAGAAGGCAGGGACGAAGACAGGCAGAGAAGGCAGAACAAAGACAGGCAGAGAAGGCAGGGACGAAGACAGATAGAGAAAGCAGAGACGACGACACGCAAAGAAGGCAGGGACGGAGACAGACAGAGAAGGCAGGGACGAAGACAGGCAAAGAAGGCAGGGACGGAGACAGACAGAGAAGGCAGGGACGAAGACAGGAAGAGAAGGCAGGGACGAAGACAGGCAGAGAAGGCAGGAACGACGACAGACAGAGAAGGCAGGGACGAAGACAGACAGAGAAGGCAGGGACGAAGACAGGCAGAGAAGGCAGGGACGGAGGCAGGCAGAGAAGGCAGGGACGGCGACACGCAGAGAATGCAGGGACGAAGACAGACAGAGAAGGCAGGGACGAAGACAGACAGAAAAGGCAGGAATGACGACAGACAGAGAAGGCAGGGACGACGACACGTAGAGCTGGCAGGGACGGAGACAGGCAGAGAAGGCAGGGACGGAGACAGGCAGAGAAGGCAGGGACAGGGACAGGCAGAGAAGGCAGGGACGAAGACAGGCAGAGAAGGCAGGGACGAAGACAGGCAGAGAAGACATGGACGAAGAGAGACAGAGAAGACAGGGACGAGGACAGACAGAGAAGACAGGTACGAAGACAGACAGAGAAGACAGGTACTAAGACAGGCAGAGAAGACGGGGATGAAGACAGGTAAGGAAGAAAGAGGCGAAGACACAAATACATAAGAAAGCAGGAACAATGGAAAAATAAACACATAAGCAGTATAATGTGAACCTTTATTGACAACGTTTCGCCCAGGCAGTTGGTTTTATCTAGTCACAGAGCCCACTGCGTGGGCGAAACGTTGTCAATAAAGGATGACATTATACTGCTTATGTGTTTAAATTCTCATTGTGCCGGTATTTTATACCATTTATTTCCAAGGAGGAACACTGCAGTAGGCCCACTGGCCCAAACCAGGCAAGTCCTTATCAGACCCGAAAATATTTTCCCAACCTTTATTCAGTGCTATCTGTGGAATAAGCTTTGATAACTCTATTAACTCATGTTCACGACTTAAATCAATCCCTTCTCACTCATGTATTTATCTGTCCTAATTTTGAGCTACCCAAGGTTTTAACATCAGTAACTCAAATAGAAAAGCCCTCCCACTCTTCGACTACACTATTTCCTAACCAGTAAATTCCTATATATTTTCTAAATCTAAATTTATCTAATTTGAATACATTATTTCGAGTTCTTTCCTGAAGGGGATATCCTCAGCACCTTATTTATTTCTCCCTTATTTACGTTCATATTCCATTTATAAACTATAGTCATGACTCTGCTAATTCTTAAAGGATTTAAATCTCTCTCTTCGTTTGGAAGATTCCTTGAGCAATGGATTAATTTTGCCATTCTTCTTTGAATTTTCACTAACGAATTTATATCCATTATGTAATATGGAGACCAAAACTGAGCTACATAATCTATGATGCCTCACTAATGATGTGTAGAGTTGTAGTATAACCCCTGGACTCCTGGTGCTAATACTTCAAGAAATTAATTCCGGTAATCTGTTTGCTGTATTACGTACCCTTAGGCACTGCTGTCTTGGTTTCAGGTTCCTGCTTTCCATAAGTATTATGTCCTTTTCGCATTCTGTATTTCCAAATGCTACAAAATTTAGTTATGTACATTTCAGAGGTTCAGTACCTTGCATTTATCTACAGTGAAGTGCATCTGCCACTTTTCAGACCACGACATGAGTTGGTCTAACTCCTCCTGAAGTACAGTGACATCAATTATCCTGCCTATTTTCGTGTCATCAGCAAATTTGGTCATATTTGTTTTTCCCTCGTCACAGTCATTAATGTATATTATGAACAATAATGGGCCTAAAACTTATCCCAGTGGAACGCCATTTGTGATTAATCCTAATTCAGATTTTACCCCATTTTTGCACACTCTCTGCTTCCTGTTTGTGGGCCATGACTCGATCCATGACAGCAGTTTCCCTCCAGTACCATGAGCTGCCACTTTCTTTAACAGTTTTTTGTGCTTATCAAATAAATAATATCGGATTCTTTATCGTGATCTACAGTCTCAGTAAATTAGTTAGGCAGGAACGATCCGTCGTGAATTCATGCTGAGTATCATATATCAAATTATGCTTACCAAGATTGTTTCATATAATATCACCTATAACTGACTCTAGAAATTTTCCTACAATTGAGGTCAGGCTTACTGGGCGGTAATTGGATGGTAATAACTTATCCCCTGCTTTAGGAATTACATTAGCCATCTTTCACATATCAGACACTACACCTGTTTGAAAAATATATTAAAAAATGTTAGTTAATGGTTCACAAAGTTTAATTTTGAACTCCTTAAGAACCCCTGAGAAAAGTTCATCAGGTCTCGGAGATTTATTTTGCTTAAATCGGTTAAACTGTTTGATTATTATATTCCTAGTGACTGTGTTATTATATAATTTATTTTCTTGAGGCCCACTAAAGAAATTAATTACTGGAATAGCGTTTGTCTTGAAGAATTGAGACATTTATGCAACATATATGAATCTTTATTGAAGAAACGTTTCGCCACACAGTGGCTTCATCAGTCCAATACAAAGCAGGGAGGTATAAGGAGAGGAGGAGTTTGAGGTAATCAGTCCCTCAGTCTGGAATCGATGTGTTTAGTCCATCACTCTTGTACGAAGTACAGCATAGGGCCAGAGAAGTGGCTTATATACTGTAGTCAGGTGAGTGGAAGCAGGAGGCGGGGTCACAGTGGGATCATCCACTAGTGTAAGTAGGTCTTCGTCCAAAAGTTGGACAAGTGTTGAAGAATTCTTTGTATCAAGATCCCATGATGTTGAGGGACTGATTACCTCAAACTCCTCCTCTCCTTATACCTTCCTGCTTTGTATTGGACTGATGAAGCCACTGTGTGGCGAAACGTTTCTTCAATAAAGATTCCCATATGTTGCATAAATGTCTCAATTCTTCAACTTGTCGGTTTTCAAAACCATTTATCACATTGTTGTCTTCTTGTGTGAAAACTGAGAGGAAATAATTATTAAAAAATCGATCGCATTTCATTCTTTTTTTGTCAGTAAGCTGTGAAACGTTACTTTAAAATTGACCTAATTTTTCTCTAACATTTGTTCTTTATACATGGAAAAAAAATTCGGGTTTGTTTTCGAATCCCTAGGAACCTTAATTTCATAGTCCCGTTTAGTTTTCTTATCCTTTTTTTTAACCTCCCTTTTTAATATGAATATATTAATTCACAAGATGATCCTCACCTCTTTTGATACGTCTATAAATTCCTTTCTTCTGCCGAAAAGAAATTTGAGCGTAGTATTGATGCATTTCGGATCATATCCATTCGATCTTATTTCTTTATTCAACAGTCATTCATCAGTCCATACAAAGGAAAATGGTGAAGAACAGAAAGAGTTTGAGGTAATCAGTCCCTCAGCCTTGAGTCAATGTAATCAGTCCATCAGCCTTAAAAAGGATACAGCATATGCACTGATACCACCTACGACTACTTCACCTCACCTGCCTGCAGTATATAAGCAACTTCTTCATGCATATTCTGTATTCTTTTCAAGATTGATGGACTGATTACATCGACTTCAGGCTGAGGGACTGATTACCTCAAACTCCTCCTGTTCTTCATCATTCTCTTTTGTATGGACTGATGAACCCACTGTGTGGCGAAACGTTTCCTCATTAAAGATACTCAAGTGTTACTACATGTGTCTAATTTATCAAGGTTATCCTTGTTTGCCAGAATCTAGTCAAGTAGGTTATTTTCCCTTGTATATTCTGCAGGAAACTGCTTTATAAAACAATCCTGAACTACCTCTAGGAAGTCGTTAGACTCTAAATTCCTTGTCAAGGAATTCCAGTCAATTCGACTAAAGTTGAAGTCCCCTGGAATTACTACGTCATCGTGCCTTGTGACCTTAACAATTTCTTTCCAGGTAGACAAGTAGAGAAGAGAAAGAATGAACAGAGTGATTTTGACAGGGACGGAAGACAGACACAGAAGACAGGGACGAAGACAGACACAGAAGACAGGGACGAGAACATTCACAGTGGAAGAGAGTAAAGACTAGTACAGAAAATAAGGCTGGAGTCAAAAATGGAAGACAGAAACAGCGACAGTGATGGAGGGGTATAAAAGATAGCGCCAGGAGACAGTGCCAAGAGCCAGGGTCAGGAGTCAGTACCAGGAGCTATGGTGTGGAAACCGAGCCAAGAGACAGGGCCAGAAGCCCGAGCCAGGAGACAGAGCTAAGAGACAGGGCCAGAAGATAAAATGCTAAGACAGAGATAGGGGAGGAGACTGGGGCCCGTAGACCATGTGTGGCATGCTAAGAGTATGTTACAATTTATTCGGCGTATGTCACACCACCATATAGGCTGCCTCCCAACCAGTGAACCAGGTGCTAAGGGTTTAACGATCAGAGGCCCCATCGTTATACCAGCACCTTGGTTCAACCAGCTAATCACAAGGAAGCCCACCAAAGCTGTGAAGCGATGTGGTACACTTGTAAAGCAGCTTTGGCAGACTTACCTTCCCTGCTGGTCGAAAAACACCGTGTCTTGTGCTCGCATTCTGCTAGCTGTACATAATTGTAAATACTGTACATAGGCTGTATACACTGTAAATACCATTTTTTTGGTGAAGGAAATACAATCATTTATTCTCTCTGCTGTCTTTTTTCCTACGCTAGGGACAGGACTCATGAGACAGTGCCAAGAAACAGTCCAAGGAGACAAGGGCAGGAGATAGAGCCAGGAGACAGGGCCAACAGAGACTGGGCCAGGAGACAGGATCAGAGACATGGCCAGGAGGTGAGGCCAGGAGACATGACAATCAGAGAGGATCAGAGACTGGTTGGTTGGTTGGTTGCCATAAGTCATTACCACTGTTTGTTGCCATAATTCATTACCACTGTTGATTGCCATAAGTCATTACCACTGTTTGTTGCCGTAAGTCATTACCACTCTTGGTTGCCATAAGTCATTATCACTTCCACAAGGCACAGTACTCATTCCATCCGTATCCTCATGCTATTTTCCTTACATAGAGATGTATTCCACAGAAGTCTTCCTTCGCTAACGATACCATAATTTGCATGACAGTGTCATCCACTGAGGAGACTGTAAATCTCCAAGAGGACATAAACCAGTTTTTTAGATGGGCCTCAGAAAACAATATGAAGTTCAGTAAGGACAAATTTTAATTACTCCATTATGGAAAACTATAGAAAATTAAAACTGGATCGGGGTATAAAACAAATTCTAACCATACAATAGTGCGAATAACTAATGTGAAGGACCTGGGAGTGATAATGTCTGAGAATCTCACTTTCACAGATCACAACAATGTCTCTACTACATCTGCTACCAGCTCAGCTCTCACAGCGTGAGGGTGTCTCTCTGAGCAGGTCCCTGGTGGTTAATTGTAGAATTAGTGATTTTCCACAAGATAACGGAGTGTAGTAAACGCCGGGTGAACACTGCATTAAAGTCCTGAAGGGAGCTATATATCCCAGCAACGCGGAAGTTCTCTTGCCAGCCACTATATGTGGCTGGCATGAGGAATTATACGGCATATTCCTGAATGGTGCAACTCGGATTTTTGTGAAGCTGTTGACAACAAGTGTATATGATCGTGTGGTGGCACAGTTCCAGGACCAACGGTACAAGGTAACCCCAGGAGTGGATGTCAGTTTGAAGGACGTATCGCGATACTACTCGTGGATACGGATACGTAATGTTCCATTCAAGGCCGGAGAACAAGATATCAAGGACGTCTTCGGAAAGTATGGAGATATACATGAAGCTCTATGGGAAGATGGGCGCAGGGTATATATGCTGGATTCCCGAAAGGATCATTTAAGCTTAAAATGACCTTACGCCAACAAATACCTTCCTATGTCGTTATGGATGAGTTCCAAACGCAGGTATATGTCACCTACGCTGCACAGTTGCGTACGTGTCAGATCTGTGGGTCAGCGGGTCATATGGCATGGGACTGTGATAGACAGAAGACTCAACAGTCCTCTCACCGGCCTGAAAATGAAAGGAAGGTCGATGTTGAAACGACTCGAGAATACGTGGGAGTGGTAGCGTCTGCTAAGTGGAGTGATGTAGTTGATGCTGAAGAAGATCGAGCCTACACCCTGGAAAGAGTTCCGGGGGTCAATGGCCCCGCGGCCCGGTCTGTGACCAGGCCTCATGGTGAATCAGAGCCTGATCAACCAGGCTGTTACTGCTGGCTGCACGCAGTCTGACGTACGAACCACAGCCTGGCTGGTCAGGCACTGACTTTAGATGCCTGTCCAGTGCCTGTTTGAAGACAGCCAGAGATCTATTGGTAATCCCCCTTATGTACGCTGGGAGGCAGTTAAACAGTCTTGGGCCCCTGACACTTATTGTATTGTCTCTCAACGTGCTAGTGGCACCCCTGCTTTTCATTGGGGGATGTTGCATCGTCTGCCGAGTATTTTGCTTTTGTAGGGAGTGACTCTCGTGTGCAAGTTTGGTACTAATCCCTCTAGGATTTTCCAAGTGTATATAATAATGAATCTCTCCCGCTTGCATTCTAGGGAGTACAGGTTTAGGAACTTCAAGCGTTCCCAGTAATTGAGGTAGTTTATCGCAGTTATGCGTGCGGTGAAGGTTCTCTGCACATTTTCAAGGTCAGCAATTTCACCTGCCTTGAAAGGTGCAGTTAGTGTGCAGCAATATTCCAGCCTAGATAGAACAAGCGACCTGAAAAGTGTCATCATGGACTTGGCATCCCTGGTTTTGAAGGTTCTCATTATCCATCCTGTCATTTTTCTAGCAGATGCGATTCCAGAAAGAACTTGATATTCCAAGCATCAGAGATCGTGTTACTGAAAGAAATATCCTAATTGGGGTTAATATGCTCAGGCAAGCCCATTCAAACCCCTGCACAGAAGCCCTCCAAACTTTCCTCAGCACTGGTGAACATCCCTCCAGATGGATCGAAAAAACTGGAACCGACCTCCGCATGAATCAGATACATGATCTGTGCCAAGTAAGGCAACAGCGGCACTTCTCCACTCCATGGAATATTACCCCATTCCAAACTACCATCCCTCCATTTTCCCCCAAACTACTTCTTAAATCACAACCAAAGCTTCGCCTTAAAGCCAAACATGATGCCTTAAGCTGTATTGATAATTTAGCCAAACAGCACACTCCCTCACAAAATATTTACGTTGATGGTTCTGTTCACCAATCCACTGGTGCAGCTGGTAGTGCTGCTGTTGTCATACATAGTGATGGCTCTCTTAAAGAAATTGGAGCACGCATCAATAACTGGGCCTATTCCCTTCAGACAGAACTGTTTGCCATACTCCTTGCACTCAAATGCGTCCATGTATCTAAGGTTGACTCTCTAATTGTAACTGATTCTCTGTCATCCATAAATGCTCTCAACTCATCAAGTATAACTTGTAGCATGCTTGTGTCAGAAGCCAGACACAGGTATGGTAGGATTGTGGATAGTAGAGTCAGAGTGCACATGCTGTGGATTCCATCTCACATTGGTCTTCAGATACATGATAGAACTGATAAATTGGCTAAGTTTTATGCTTTCAAAGAGGGTAGATTACAATCTTGGCTTGTCAGTTAGCAGTTTGAGAACAATAATATGAAAAGAACTTCAACTGAATTTTATTGACTTAAGACTCAGGAAGATTGACACCAGTCAGTCCATCTATCATCATTCTATCATGCAGGAGGAGCCACATGTCTATGGTGCATCCAACAAAATAAGCAGACTCTTGGATGTCACCACCGCCCGCCTCCGGCTGGGTTACAAGTATCTTTGGCAGGTTAAATCACCACCACCAGATGTAGACCAAACAAGATGTAAACTTTGTCAGTTGGATTATTGTCACACCCTGCGTCATTATGTACTGGAGTGCGACAAAATTAATGAATTCAGAGACAACTCACTCAGAAATGTTCAAGATATGTCAAAGTTATTTTATCCACAGTGGTATATTACAGACCATTCTGGAAAAATACCCTGACTTTGCTCCCTGTAAATAAAGCATTGCCACGTGTGTGTGTGTGTGTGTGTGTGTGTGTGCGTGCGTGTTGATTGCCATTTTGTCCTATGCACATGTCGATTGAAGGCTGGGCCTGTTGTGTGTGCGTGTGTGTGTATGTATATGTGTGTGTATGTGTGTGTGTGTATGTGTATATGTAAGTGTGTATGTATATGTGTGTGTGTGTGACCCAACAATTAAAATTTGCACCAAGAACTCATTACAGTTGTGACCGGGTGTAGACTAGTGAATTGTTCATTGCGTTATAATTTGTTCATGATTGTAACCATGTATAAACGTAAGTAAGTAAATTTACTTACATGTTTCATTACCTTTGTAACTTGTGAGTTCATTACCTTTGTAGCTTGTTAGTTCAATACCTTTGTAACTTGCTCAGCTATCAAAACTTTGGGGTCCAGTCCCTGGACCCATTATGTACCTCTGTAATCTTTTGACTACCGCCCACAGGATGGGTATGGGGTGCATAATAAAGATATCAAACTAACTATGGTCCTTGAAGGTGAGATCCTCTGATATGATCACTCCCAGGTCTTTGACATTATTTTTTCGCTCTTTTGTGTGGTTGGAATTTGTTTTATACTCCGATGAAATTTTAATTTTCTCACGTTTTCCATATCGTAGTAATTGAAATTTCTCATCACTGAACTTCATATTGTTTTCTGCAGCCCATTTAAAGATTTGGTTGATGTCTGCTTGGAGTCTTGCAGTGTCTTCAATGGTGGACATTGTCATGCAGATTCGGGTGTCATCTGGAAAGGAAGACATGGCACTGTGGTTTATATCCCTGTCTATGTCCGATATAAGGATGAGGAACAGGATGGGAGCAAGTACTGTGCCTTGTGGAACAGAGCTTTTCACCGTAGCCACCTCAGACTTTACTCTGTTAGGAAATTATAGATCCATTTGTCAACTTTTCCTGTTATTCCTTTATCACGCATTTTGTGTGATATTACACCATGGTCACACTTGTCAAAAGCTTTTGCAAAGTCTGTGTATATAACATCTGCATTCTGTTTGTCTTCTAGAGCATCCAGGACCTTGTCGTAGTGGTCCAGTAGTTGGGACAGACAGGAGCGACCTGCTCTAAACCCATGCTGCCCTGGTTGTGTAATTGATGGTTATCTAGATGAGTGGCGATCTTGCTTCTTAGAACACTTTCAAAGATTTTTATGATATGGGATGTTAGCGCTATTGGTCTGTAGTTCTTTGCCAATGCTTTACTGCCACCTTTGTGGAGTGGGGCTATGTCTGTTGTTTTTAGTAACTGTGTCCATGCTCCCTCTCCATAGGATGTTAAAAGCACGTTCTTGATGAACACGGAGTTCCATAAGTCTGGGCCTGGGGCGTAGTGCATGGGCATGTCATTTATCGCCTTTTCGAAGTCATTTGGCGTCAGGATAATGTCAGATAGGTTTGCGTCTATCAAGTTCTGTGGCACTCTCATAAAAAATTCCTTTAGGTCTTCGACTTTCAGTCTGGTTAGCGGCTCGCTAAAAACTGAGTCATACTGGGACTTAAGTAACTCACTCATTTTCTTGCTGTCATCTGTGTAGGACCCATCCCGTTTAAGTAGGGGCCCAATACTGAATGTTGTTCTCGACTTTGATTTGGCAATAGAAAATAAATACTTTGGGTTTCTTTCAATTTCATTTATGGCTTTTAGTTCTTCCCGCGTTTCTTGATTCCTGTAAGATTCCTTTAGTTTTAGTTCGAAGTTTGCTATTTCTCTGGCCAGTGTCTCCCTACGTATTTCAGATATATTGGCCGCTCTGTTATTTTTTGCCTTCGCCTGTATAGGTAGCTCCTTTCTCTTTCTAGTTTACATCTTCTCCTCCTTTTCCTTAAGGAAATTTGTCTTGAGCAAACCTCAAGTGCCACAGAGTTAATTTGTTCTAGACATAGGTTAGGATCTGAGATGCTTAGGCTATCTTCCCAGTTTATATCATTTAGGACTTGGTTTACTTGGTCCCACCTTATGTTTTTGTTATTGAAGTTGAATTTGGTGAAAGCTCCCTCGCGGCTGATCATATTTTGTCGGTCTGGGCACCCCCCTCCCCGCATACATATCTGGACCTCTATTATGTTGTGATCTGAGTATATTGTATTTGATATGATGACATTTCGTATCAGATCATCATTGTTAGTGAAGAGGAGGTCCAGCGTATTCTCCAATCTTGTAGGCTCTATTATTTGCTGGTTTAAGGTGAATTTGATGCAGAGATTTAAAAGCTCATGTGTGTGCGAGTTTTCATCTGAGCTGCCTCCTGGTGGTATCTCTGCTACCACATTATTTGCAATATTCCTCCATTTTGGGTGCCTTAGGTTGAAGTCCCCCAGGAGGAAGATGTTGGGGGCAGGAGCTGGAAGGTTTTCCAAACAGTGGTCAATTTTCAGAAGCTGTTCCTGGGATTGTTGGGACGTTGCATCCGGTGGCTTGTATACAACCACGATGACCAGGTTTTGGTTCTCGATCTTTACTGCTAAAACTTCAACTACATCATTTGATACATTTAGTAATTCTGAGGATATAAGTGACTCTGTGATA
>WNWK01024006.1:0-30319 GCA_009830355.1 Cherax destructor | reverse complement strand
TTTTGCTGATGACACTGTGCTTTGGGAGATTCTGAAGAGAAGCTGCAGAGGTTGGTGGATGAATTTGGTAGGTGTGTAAAAGAAGAAAATTGAAAGTGAATATAGGAAAGAGTAAGGTGATGAGGATAACAAAAAGAATAGGTGACGAAAGATTGGATATCAGATTGGAGGGAGAGAGTATGGAGGAGGTGAATGTATTCAGATATTTGGGAGTGGACATGTCGGGATGGGTCTATGAAGGATGAGGTGAATCATAGAATTGATGAGGGGAAAAGGGTGAGTGGAGCACTTGGAGTCTGTGAGACAAAGAACCTTGTCCATGGAAGTAAAGAGGGGAATGTATGAGAGTATAGTTATACCAACGCTCTTATATGGGTGTGAAGCATGGGTGATGAATGTTGCAACGAGGAGAAGGCTGGAGGCAGTGGAGATGTCATGTCTGAGGTCAATGTGTGGTGTGAATATAATGCAGAGAATTGAGTTTGGAAATTATTAGGAGGTGGATTACCAAAACGATTGTCCAGAGAGCTGAGGAGGTTGTTGAGGTGGTTTGGACATGTAGAGAGAATGGAACGAGACAGAGTGACTTCGAGAGTGTATAAATCTGTAGTGGAGGGAAGGCGGTAGGGGTCGGCCTAGGAAAGGTTGGAGGAGGGGGTAAAGGAAGTTTTGTGTGCGAGGGGCTTGGACTTCCAGCAAGCATGTGTGAGCGTATTTGATAGGAGTGAATGGAGGCATATGGTTTTTAATACTTGACGTGCTGTTGGAGTGTGAGCAAAGTAACATTTATGAAGGGATTCAGGAAACCGGCAGGCCGGACTTGAGTTCTGGAGATGGGAAGTACAGTGCCGGCACTCTGAAGGAGGGGTGTTAATGTTGCAGTTTTATAACTGTAGTGTAAAGCACCCTTCTGGCAAGACAGTGATGGAGTGAATGATGATGAAAGTTTTTCTTTTTCGGGCCACCCTGCCTTGGTGGGAATCGGCCGATGTGTTAATAAATAAAAAAAAATTAAGTTAACCTTGTCCGAAAATCAATTCAAGACTCTTCTCAAAAATCACCTACTCACACTATACTAAATACTCATACTGTAACAAACTTTCAAACCCAATGTTATTTTACTTAAGATAATCTCAATTTTATATGTCATCCTCCTAACACTTGTTGCAATATCATATCATCATATTGTTCATTTAAAATATTATAGTATCATCATTTTGTTAAATTGAAATAAAATATATAACTAGAAGAAACTCAAAAATTTTCTAGTATTGTTATTATACTAGTATAGCATCAACATATTGTAACTTGAATTAAAATATACAACTAGACTAAACTCAACCAATTTCTCTTGTATTATCTTTTTATTGTATGTATAATCAGATTGAAATTTTAAATAATACAGAACTAGAATAAACTCAATCAATTTATCTAGCATTAAGTCTTTAGTGAATAAGTCTTTAGAATAAGCTGCCCCTAATGCCATGGCATGCCAGTGGCTCTCCTTGCAATACAGTTTTATAATTGTAACTACCAATAACAATGTACACTTGTATCATGCATTGAAATAAAAATATTATTATTATTATTATAATACAAGAACAAAAAATAAGTCACACAATTTACCACAATGATGTGGTGAATTTCAAATATATAAGGTAATTGAAATAATTAAGAAAGATTTGTTGATCTAAAAATGTAGACTATGAGGTAGAGTTGTTGCTGAATATAAAAGCTTGGATATTTGGCAATAGTAGGTTAATAAAAATAAAAGTATAAAATAAGATTGGGCAATGAAGTATAAAATAAAAATAGGGCAATAATGATAATAAGAAATTTAAATTGTAATAATAGTTAATTAATAAGAGAGAAAAAAAGAAAAAAATGTAAGAATGTTAAAAGTGTATAAAATTGGCAAAAATAAGGAAGTAATAAGGTAAATACTGCAAAAATAAGGCAGTAATAAGGTAAATACTGCAAAAATAAGGCAGTAATAAGGTAAATACTGCAAAAAAAGGCAGTAATAAGGTAAATACTGCACAATACAGTACAATAAAAAAAGTTTTACAGTAAATCACTAAGTTAAATTTGACAATTTACTGCAGTCAGATTGACAATTGAAGTGAATAACTAGGGTTTGTAGAGATTAAACTGATAAAGAATTAGTTTTAATAACACTAATCGCGGAAAGTGGGTACAAACTGCATTATTCCAGTTCAGTGAGGCTGGAATCTCTGAGGAACTTTTTCAGCTCGTGTTCAGTAGAAATAGTATATCTCCTTCCTGTTGGATCTTTTTTAAAAGCAATTTTTCCATCTCTTGCAAAGCACTGGTGAATTTTCCTGCCATTTCGTAACTTTCTTAGTCTATAGAGGAGATTTTGCCGCAGTTTGGTCAGGCATTCGTTTACATACATCTCACTTTTCACGGTAATAGAAGTATTTAGAAGATTATTTCTTTGAGAGCTACAGTTGAATTTTAGTATTACTGATTTCTTTCCAGGTTGGTGTCCTATCACTTTACACTCCATTATGACATCACTTGGTATGTTAACCCTTTGGGGTCCAAGGGTCTCTCTGAAACTCATTCTAAGGGTCCACAATTTAAAAAAAAAAAAATTCTTATGGAATGATAGAGAATCTTTTCGGATCATAACGCCACAATAATTGTGAAATTTGATCGAAAACTAACGGAATTATGCTTTCGCGAAGTTAGCGGTAGCCATGACACTTACGCATCGGCGATTTCGCCCACTTTGAGCCCTATAATCGGCACATTCCAATGTTTCAGTCTACTAAAAGTATAGCTATTTCGCTAGAACTCCATTTCTTCTATCGATTGAGTACAAGAAACCGCCTATTTACCAATTTCAACTACCCAAAATAGTGGTCAGAAAATGGCAATTTGGCCAATTTCACACAAATTTCAAACGATGCCAATTTCAAAATAGGGTCCATAATAAACAAGGCAGACATTCCTGGCACTAAAATAACATCTTCTCTGTTCATTTGTTACGTCTCCAAACCCCTCTTACATTACTTTTGCTTTCCATTTTGAATTTTTATTCTCACAAAAATAGAAGATTTACTGTTATGTATACAACTGCATCACTGTAAAATGGTATAAATAATATCAGCGCACTTGTGCATGAATATTAGACTCCCCAGTTGATGTGTATTGGATGCATGGTATGATTTGTTTACTCCTGAACATCGGCCAAAATCGAACATTTTCACTACTTTGCGCTCTGTTTCAAGGTACTTGTCATCGTGAAACCAGTCAAAATTATCTCTATTTCTGTAATATATCATCTATTCTATAAAATGAGACTAAGATTTCGAGAATACAAGCATAAATACCATACGAAAATAGACTGCAAAGTCGCTGTTTTAAACCAAAAACACGGTCAGAGTTTTTTTTCCTCATTATGCACTGTGTGGTGCAGGAATTTTTTTATACTGTGCACACTGACTGCACAGACCCATTCTATCACATCTAGGCCTAACAGCCTGTTTCTGCTTGATTTGAGGGCGCTAGAATTTAGGCGTACTAGTACGTCAATAACCACAGTGCGTAAAACGTACTTGTACGACCATAACCCCGAAAGGGTTAAGATGAAGATGGTCTTGGATGAGTTGCAAGGTGGTTTGTTTACATGTTTCCTGAGTTATAGTTGCTGTTCACTACAACTGAGTCAGATAATTGTTGTTGGTCGAAGTGGTCTTGGAAATTGTTCATAACATCTGTAAGTTGTAAGTCCACTCATTCTCTTTCATTCTTGATGTCGGTGGTCAGGTGGGTAACTTGTTCTTTCAGGCGGGTGATGGAGTCCTCTGACTGGGTGTGGATGCTGGTTAGTTGGTCCAGTGCTGTTTGATTATTTTCTAGAGCTGTAATCCAGTCCATGCACTGTGTGTTGGTGGCTCGCAAGTCCTTAATTTCCCAGGTTAATGTATCATTGGACTTTAAGTTCATCCATTTCCTGAGTTAACATGCTGATTTTTTGACTTTGCTTCCTGATGAGTTCGGCTATTTCTGGGTATTTAATGTTCAAGTCCTCCAATTAAGGGAAGGAATTATCTTGGATTCTTGTGGAGGTGGCCATATTTGTTGTTGTTGACAGGCGAGTGTTGTGGTGGTGGTGAGGGTGCTGGGTGGCGGTGGGGGTTGTGTCCTGGCTGGCAGGAGAAGTTTTCTGTGTAGTATTGCTTCTCTAACCTGTGTTACTGGGAGTCCTTGGTTGGTTACTGGACCTTCTCTTGCTGCCCTGTTCCCTGGCCATTGACAGTTGTGTCAGATGAAATGTAGATACTGGGTAGTGTGCAGATGTTGAAATTTTCCTTTTGCCTGGCAGCGGGGTAGATGGCGGTAACACAAGTCTTCAGTAGGTTATAGCGTATTTTGGGTGATGAGTTATATCAATCTGGGTGTCCACGTATCTTAGTGTTATGTGGGTCCTTGCTAGGCCATCACAGCGTTGCTAGGAACCTCTGATGGAAGTAAAATACAGGAGCAACAAACTTGCTGCTGGCCGTCTCCTACGAGAGACTACAGTACGTATACAGTAGTATACTACATGGAAGGATTAAAACTTATACTACAAGAAATAAATGTAGAAAATCTTAAACTAACTCCTATAGAACTTTCTAAATAACACAGAAAAGGGCATTTAATTCATGTTTTCATAAAAATCATTCCAATAAAAGACTAAAGGGTTTGTTATTTTTTATTAACACATCTGCCGATTCCCACCAAGGCAGGGTGGCCCGAAAAAGAAAAACTTTCATCATTCACTCCATCACTGTCTTGCCAGAAAGTTGTTTTACACTAGTTATAAAACTGCAACATTAACACCCTCTCCTTCAGAGTGCAGACACTGTACTTCCCATCTCCAGGACTCAAGTCCAGCCTGCCAGTTTCCTGAATCCCTTCATAAATGTTACTTTGCTTACACTCCAACAGCACGTCAAGTATTAAAAACCATTTGTCTCCATTCACTCCTATCAAATACGCTCATGCATGCTTGATGGAAATCCAAGCCCCTTGCACACAAAACCTCCTTTACCCCCCTCCCTCCAACCTTTCCTAGGCTGACCCCTACCCCGCCTTCCCTCCACTACAGATTTATACACTCTCGAAGTCATTCTGTTTTGTTCCATTCTCTCTACATGTCAAAACCACCTCAACAACCCCTCCTCAGCCCTCTGGATAATAGTTTTGGTAATCCCGCATCTCCTCCTAATTTCCAAACTCCGAATTCTCTGCATTATATTCACACCACACATTGACCTCAGACATGACATCTCCACTGCCTCCAGCCTTCTCCTCGTTGCAACATTCATTACCCATGCTTCACACCCATATAAGTGTGTTGGTGTAACTATACTCTCATACATTCCCCTCTTTACTTCCATGGACAAAGTTCTTTTTCTCCACAGACTCTGAAGTTCACCACTCACCCTTTTTCCTCATCAATTCTATGATTCAACTCATCCTTCATAGACCCATCTGCTGACATGTCCACTCCCAAATATCTGAATACATTCACTTCCTCCATACTCTCTCCTTTCAATCTGATATCCAATCTTTCGTCACCTAATCTTTTTGTTATCCTCATCACCTTACTCTTTCCTATATTCACTTTCAATTTTCTTCTTTTACATACCCTACCAAATTCATCCACCAACCTCTGCAACTTCTCTTCAGAATCTCCCAAAAGCATGGTGTCATCAGCAAAAAACAACTGTGACAACTCCCACTTTGAATTTGATTCTTTGTCTTTTAACCCCACACTTCTTGCCAAGACCCTCGCATTCACTTCTCTTACAACCCCATCTATAAATATATTGAACAACCACTTTGACATCACACATCCTTGTCTAAGGCCTACTTTTACTGGGAAATAATCTCCCTCTCTCCTACACACTCTAACCTGAGCCTCACTATCCTCATAAAAGCTCTTCACTGCTTTCAGTAACCTACCTCCTATTCCATACACCTGCAGCATCTGCCACATTGCCCCCTATCCACATTATCATACGCCTTTTCCAAATCCATAAATGCCACAAAAACCTCTCTACCCTTATCTAAATACTGTTCACCTACATGTTTCACTGTAAACATTTGGTCTACACACCCCCTACCTTTCCTAAAGCCCCCTTGTTCATCTGCTATCCTGCTCTCTGTCTTACTCTTAATTCTTTCAATAACAACTCTACCATACACTTAATTTTTGCACTCTCTTTTGTCCCCTTTGCCTTTATACAAAGGAACAATACACACTCTCTGCCAGTCCCTAGGTACCTTACCCTCTTCCATATATTTATTAAATAATAGCACCAACCAATCCAAAACTATATCCCCACTGGTTTTAACATTTCTATCTTTATCCCATCAATCCCAGCTGCCTTACCCCCTTTCATTCCACCCACTGCCTCACGAACTTCCCACACACTCACAACTGGCTCTTCCACACTCCTACAAGATGTTATTCCTCCTTGCCCTATACACGAAATCACAGCTTCCCTCTCTTCTTCAACATTTAACAACTCTTCAAAATATTCCCTCCATCTTCCCGATACCTCTAACTCTCCATTTAATAACTCTCCTCTCATATTTTTAACTGTCAAATCCATTTGTTCCCTAGGCTTCCTCAACTTATTAATCTCACTCCAAAACTTTTTCTTATTTTCAACAAAATTTGTTGATAACATCTCACCCACTCTCTCATTTTACATTGCTTCACCACTCTCTTAACCTCTCTTTTTCTCTCCATATACTTTTCCCTCCTTGCATCACTTCTACTTCGTAAAAACCTCTCATATGCTAACTTTTTCTCCCTTACTACTCTCTTTACATCATCATTCCACTAATTACTCTTCTTCCCTCCCACACCCACTTTCCTGTAACCACAAACTTCTGCTGAACACTCTAACACTACATTCTTTAACCTACCCCATACATCTTCAACCCCATTGCCTACACTCTCACTAGCCCATCTATCCTCCAATAGTTGTTTATATCTTACCCTAACTGCCTCCTCTTTTAGTTTATAAACCTTCACCTCTGTTACTTACTGCTTCTATTTTCCTTGTATCCCATCTACCTTTTACTCCCACTTTAGCTACAACTAAAAAGTGATCTGATATATCTGTGGCCCCTCTATAAACATGTACATCCCAAAGTCTACTCAACAGTCTTTTATCTACCAATACGTAGTCCAACAAACTACTGTCATTACGCCCTACTTCATATCTTGTATACTTATTTATCCTCTTTTTCTTAAAATATGTATTACCTATAACTAAACCCCTTTCTATACAAAGTTCAATCAAAGGGCTCCCATTATCATTTACACCTGGCACCCCAAACTTACCTACCACACCCTCTCTACACGTTTCTCCTACTTTAGCATTTAGGTCCCCTACCACAATTACTCTCTCACTTGATTCAAAAGTGCCTATACATTTGCTTAACATCTCCCAAAATCTCTCTCTCCTCTACACTCTTCTCTTCTCCATTTGCATACACCCTTATTATGACCCACTTTTTGCATCCGACCCTTATTTTAATAAACATAATCCATGAATTTACACATTTATATTCCCTCTTCTCCTTCCATAACTGGTCCTTCAACATTGCTACCCCTTCCTTAGCTCTAACTCTCTCAGAGACTCCTGACTTAATCCCATTTATTTCTCCCCACTGAAACTCGCCTACCCCCTTCAGCTTTGTTTCGCTTAGGGCCAGGACATCCAAGTTCTTTTCATTCATAACATCAGCAAATCATCTCTTCCTTATCATCCGCACTACATCCGCGCACATTCAAACATCCCAGTTTTATAAAGTTTTTCTTCTTCTCTTTTTTAGTAAATGTGTACAGGAGAAGGGGTTAATAGCCCATTGCTCCCGGCATTTTAGTCGCCTTATATGACACGCATGGCTTACAGAGGAAAGATTCTTTTCCACTTCCCCATGGACAATAGAGGAAATAAAGAAGAAGAGCTATTAAGAAAAAGAAAAACCTAGATGTGTGTATGTATATATATGCATGTGCATGCCTGTGTAGTGTGACCTACGTGTAAGTAGAAGTAGCTAGATATACCTGTTATCCAGAAAAAAGACACCATAAAGACCATGAGACAGAAAAAAAGACACCATAAAACATTAATGCTGAGATTGTGAATAACAATTCAAATCAATTTGACATAACTATTATTTATTTTTTAAATAATGTAGTTATAGCAAACAAAACTACAGTCATCCCTTGGTTTTCAGTTGTAATCCGTTCCAGATGGATCAGCTAAAACCAAAATCGGTGAAAACCAAAACTATTTTTCCCATAAGAAATAATGGAAATTCAATTAATCCGTTCCAGAAACCCAGAATGAACTCTATGTGGCACTTACCTTTATTGAAGACTGATGTTGCTGGAAGGAAGAGAGGGAGGAGGGAAGAGGAAAGAGACACTATTTTTTGTAAGGTGAAACCCCTTCCATAAGGAATTCAGGAACCAAGTCCTTATCCGGGGTCACTTCCCTGCATGCCTGCTACACTCCCTCCCTGCCTGCTACACTCCCTCCCTGCCTGCTAAACTCCCTGCATACATGCTACACTCCCTGCATACATGCTACACTCCCTGCATACATGCTACACTCCCTGCATACATGCTACACTCCCTGCATACATGCTACACTCCCTGCATACATGCTACACTCCCTGCATACATGCTACACTCCCTGCATACATGCTACACTCCCTGCATACATGCTACACTCCCTGCATACATGCTACACTCCCTGCATACATGCTACACTCCCTGCATACATGCTACACTCCCTGCATACATGCTACACTCCCTGCATACATGCTACACTCCCTGCATACATGCTACACTCCCTGCATACATGCTACCCCTGCATACATGCTACACTCCCTGCATACATGCTACACTCCCTGCATACATGCACACTCCCTGCATACATGCTACACTCCCTGCATACATGCTACACTCCCTGCATACATGCTACACTCCCTGCATACATGCTACACTCCCTGCATACATGCTACACTCCCTGCATACATGCTACACTCTTAATACACTCTTAAACTCCATCGTGTTTCTCACTTTCTTTACCAAAGGACTGGCACTAGGAGCTTTCTTTGGGCCCATGGTAGCTTATTTAGTAGTCACACACAATAATCAAGGGCCAAAAACAATGAATTGTTAATAAAAAAAATTTAGGATCTCCTAGGATGATGTTCACTCAAGCATAAACAATGCTAGACTGCATTACAATGTGCGTGGGGGGTGCGTGGGTGGCGGGCCTACGGCCTTTGTATGTGTGCGGCACTGGTGGACAGGTCCCATACGATCGGTGAAAACTGAGACAATCGTTGAAAACAGACAATTTTTCCGCAAAAAAAGTCAGCTAAAACCAAAATCGGTGAAAACTGAGACAATTGAAAACCAAGGGATGACTGTACACAGTAACTCACTTTCATCAGTTATATCTTTTATGTCATCCAACTGTGTCACAATTGCCACTGGATATGGATGCTCCTGGATGATGGACTGCAATCGGAAGCGGCAAAGTCCAGTTACCAGCAGCGAGTAAGATGGTTGTGGCCAGTTAGTACCAGTCACTTGAATTACTACTCCAGCTGTTCCAATTTCATGAAGTGCATTCACCTTGCCTTCCTAGATGAATGAAAAAGCTTGGTGACAACATACTTCAACCACATAAGAATATTAAACAATTTTTTTTACATTTTTGTCCCACTAATCATGTGTTACAGAGATTGTCTCCTCCGTTCCGCTGGGCATGGAGCAAAGAAGACTGTTCATGCTGCTAGTGTAAAGGTTTCTCTGCTAAGCAAAGTAAAAATAAAAAAAATAAGTAAGGAAGCCAGGGACTTGATACTATATTTCATCTCTCTTGTAATTCCTGATATTGAATGGAATTACGTGGCCTCACATGCCTACACACCTGACAGTCTCCTCTGTTTCTGCACATATACACAGCCATTGGTAGCTTCCAATATTAACCATCCTATATGTAGCAATTAGTAGTAGTGAAGATCACTGAATGTCTTAGGACTTATCATTTCTTGTGACTTGAACCATATACTTTCTGTACTGTACTATAATTACAACTAATTTTTTTTTATCAAGTATTCATGTACAGAACTGTATTAATACATACAACTGACAATAGATGATCAATTACAGTGGACCCCCAAGTTACAAGCACCTCGGAAATCGTACAATTATGTAAATATAATATTTTAAGTGCTTTTGTAAGTGTATTTTTGGGGGTCTGAAATGGACTAACCTACTTGACATTATTCCTTAAGGGAAAATTCGTTCGGTAATGGCACTTGAGCAGCCTTCTGGAATGAATTATGCTCGTTACTTGGGGGTCCACTGTATTTGGAAAGTGGATATTCAACATCAATCATTATCAGGCAGTCCTGCTCATACAGAGTTCCTTAAATACAGTGGACCCTCGGTTAGCGATGGTGTCGGATACCAATAAAATCGGTTAGCGATACATTTTAACGTCAAAATATTGACTCCGTTTACAATGATCTACTCGGTTTACGATATTCGTCCTGGACGCGTCCGCGTGGCCCAGCTGTGTGGGCACTCCAGGGAGCGTCAGTGCTATTGTTTACAAGCGAGAGCGACCACCACTCACTCCACCCACTCCACCCACGCATTCATACCAGTATATTGTCATTATTCCACTGTTTTTAGTGCTTGCAACTGCTAAATAAGCTACCATGGGTCCAAAGAAAGCTCCTAGTGCCAGCCCTGTGGTAAAGAGGCTCAGAAATACAGTGGAACTGAAGGAGATAATAGAAAAATATGAACGTGGAGTGCATATCACTGAGCTGGCCAGGCTGTATGGTAAAGCCTATTCTACCTTCGCTACCATTGTGGCCAAGGGAAATACACGTAAAATCAAGGAAGCTGTTGTTGCAGAAGATGCATATGTGATCACAAAAGATGTGGAAAATTTTTTGTTGGTGTGGATCAACGAGAAACAGTTAGCAGGAGATAGTGTTTCGCAGGCAATAATATGTGAAAAAGCAAGGCAGTTGCATGATGATCTCATCAAGAAAATGCCTGCAACGAGTGCTGAAGTGGACGAATTTAAAGCCAGCAAAGACTGGTTTGAAAGATATAAGAAGCGAAGTGGCATACATAGTGTTGTGAGGCATGGTAACACAGCCAGTTGTGACAAAAGTGCGGCTGAAAAATATGTGCAGGAATTCCAGGGGTACATAGAGGCTGAACAATTCCAACCCCAACAAGTGTTCAATTGTGACGAAACAGGCCTGTTTTGGAAGATAATGCCAAACAGGACCTTCATTACACAGGAGGAAAAGGCACTCCCAGGACATAAGCCTATGAAAGACAGGCTAACTTTGATGCTTTGTGTCAATGCCAGTGGTGATTGTAAAGTGAAGCCTTTACTGGTGCATCATTTTGAAAATCCCCGAGTTTTTGGCAGATGTGGTATCACCAAGTCTAATTTGTGTGTGATGTGGAAGTCTAACAAAAAGGCATGGGTCACAAAGGACATTTTCTTAGATTGGTTCAATACCGTGTTTGGCCCCAGTGTGAAGAAATATCTCCAGGAAAATAATTTGCCACTTAAGTGCCTCCTGATAATGGACAATGCTCCTTGTCATCCTCCAAACTTGGTAGAGAAAATTGTAGAGGACTTTAAGTTCATCAAAGTGAAGTTCTTGCCCCCTAATACCACTCCTCTCCTCCAGCCCATGGACCAGCAGGTCATTTCCAACTTTAAAAAACTCTACACCAAAGCAATGTTTCAAAAGTGTTTTTATGTGACCAGAGACATGCAGATGACCCTAAGAGACTTTTGGAAAAATCATTTCCATATCCTCCATTGTGTACACTTTATAGGTAAGGCTTGGGAGGGAGTGACTATCAGGACTGAACTCTGCCCGGAGAAAATTGTGGCCAGACTGTGTCCTAGAGAGGGATTTTGAAGGTTTTGTGGCTGAGCCTCAGAACCCTGAGCCTGAGCCTCAGCCTGAGCCTGTTGCGGAAGAAATTGTGGAACTGGGGAAGTCCATGGGGTTGGAGGTGAGTGGTGAGGATGTGGAAGAGTTGGTGGAGGAGCACAATGAAGAGCTAACCACTGAAGATCTGCAAGAGCTTCAACAGCAACAACAGACCACAGGTCAGGACATTGGTTCAGAGGAGGAGGAGGTGGAACAGAGATGGAAGAAGGTGCCTTCTTCAGTGATTAAGGAGATTTGTGGAATGTGGAGCAGGGTGCAAGGCTTTATGGATGAATATCACCCTAACCATGCTGTTGCAGGCCGTGCTGGCAACCTGTACAATGACACAGAGCTCCCTGGACAGATTTTTTGTTAGAGAGGGGTCCAGTGACTCAAGCTGGTCCTAGTGGCATTAAAAGAAAAAGGCCAGTAACCCCAGAAAAGAACTTGCCACCTGCAGTGTTAATGGAAGGGGATTCCCCTTTCAAACACTAGCATACTACTCCATCCTTTCCCCTCCTCCCGTCTTCCACACATCAACAACTCTTCAATAAATGTAAGTGACATGTTATTGTACTATATTACATGTATTTCTGTTTTGTTCATAAACTTGTGTAAATGCATGTCTTATGTTGTAAAAAAATATTTTATTTTACTACTTTTGGAAGTCTGGAACGGATTAATTTTTTTTTTTTTTTCAACAAGTCGGCCGTCTCCCACCGAGGCAGGGTGACCCAAAAAGAAAGAAAATCCCCAAAAAGAAAATACTTTCATCACCATTCAACACTTTCACCACACTCATACATAATCACTGTCTTTGCAGAGGCGCTCAGATACGACAGCTGAGAATAGTCCCTCCCAGCTGTCACTATCTCAGACCCCTCCTTTAAAGTGCAGGCATTGTACTTCCCATTTCCAGGACTCAAGTCCAACTAAATCAATTAACTGGTTTCCCTGAATCCCTTCACAAAATGTTACCCTGTTCACACTCCAACAGATCGTCATGTCCCAAAAACCATTCGTCTCCATTCACTCCTATCTAACACGCTCACACTTTAATTTTATTTCCATCATTTCTTATGGGAAAATAGAATCGGATAACAATATTTTCGGTTACAGATAAGCCCTCTGGGACGGATTAATATCGCTAACCGAGGGTCCACTGTAGATAATGCAGAAAAGGAATGTACAGTGGACCCCCGAGTTATGATCATAATTCATTCCAGAAGGCTGCTCAAGTGCCATTACCAAACGAATTTTCTTCCTTAAGAAATAATGTCAAGTAGGTTAGTCCATTTCAGACCCCCAAAAATACACTTACAAAAGCACGTACAATATTACACTTACATAATTGTACGATTTCCGAGGTGAACGTAACTCGGGGTCCACTGTACAAATAAAGAAACCATAAGAAAATAAGTCTCTATAGCATTTTTGAAAATATGGTGCACCCTCCTTCCAGCAATGCTGGATAATCAATGATCGACTATATTAACCTATCACTCCCTGCATTGGAACCTTAAAAGATTGTCATACATCATGTGAAGCTCAAGTCTATGAGCAATGCCTTGTTTAAATATGCACGAGTGGTTAACAAATTAGGTCTTTGATGGGTGTGGGGTCTTATTCTGAAAACTTAATAATCCACTCCATCATTCTTCTGACAATGGCAACATTTGCTTTGTTGTGCTCTCTGAATGCTAGGTCAAGCAATACAAATATCCTTAGATCTTTTAGTTGTCCCCTTCATTCTATGTAAAAATTCAATCGAAACTTATATTCTGTATGTGTTTTGAGTTGTTCCTGTCTTAGCCCAGTTAAAGACCTTGTTGATATCTGGTTATAGTTTTTCAATGTCCCCTACTGAGGCATCTTCCACAATGATTTTGACAATTCACAAATACGACAGAGCTGCCTTTTGGTTTATGTTTGCCATGAAAATGAAAAAGTAAAGATAAAATTATTCCAAAATACTAGTATCCTAGTATCTACATAATTTCACAGTTCATTTATAATTTTGATCTTATTTAGCTACTTTTTAAAAAAGCTTGCCAACATTTGCTAAACTGTATAAATTATACATAAACAGCCTCTCCTCACTGAGCGACGTAGTAGTTTACCGACGCCTCGTACTTACGACGGGCTCTCTGACCAGTATTCATACCTAAATAATGTAGTATATTAGAGCTGATTTCCTCTATTCTGTTTACAGTGGAACCTTGGATTTCGCACGCATTGGATATCAGACTTTTCGGATTTAGAACACTTTTTTGGTCAAAATTTTGCTTCGAATTTCGTGCCTTGCCCTGGGAATCGTACATATCAAACACGTCCGCCCGCTGGGACGCCGCCTCAGTCTAGCTCTGTCACTGGTTAAGTGAGCATTCATCCGAAACATTTTGCAATTTTTGTGCTCGTTTATTGATTGCGACTGAATTAAGCCACCATGGGCCCAAAGAAAGTTCCTAGTGCCAGCCCTTTGGTAAAGGGCTGAGAGAGAGGGGAGAACGTGCCTTCTTCAGAGATTCAGTGATTCTACGATATGTATGATACGAAAGCAGCAGGAGTCGATAAAGGCTATAGCGCCAGCCAGCGATAAAGTGTAGCATTAACAGTGTAGTGTAGCAAGTAAGTTAAGTGATTAAGCGATAGAAAAAGGATGACACGAAACTAACTCCTCCAACGCTGTTGGAGGTATATAGGGCCACTGACAACATATGCAATAACCACTTTATTTCTTTACATTCTCTATCATGTTTTAATACATACATATTTCTTACTAGAGAGGATCTGTCAAGAAATTTTGCTGAAAACAAGAAAAAATTTTGGAGTGAGATAAACAAGGTAAGAAAGCCTAGGGAACGAATGGATTTGTCAGTTAAAAACAGAGTAGGGGAGTTAATAGATGGGGAGCTGGAGGTATTGGGTAGATGGCGGGAATATTTTGAGGAACTTTTAAATGTCGATGAAAAGAGGGAGGCGATAATTTCATGCACTGGCCAGGGAGGTACAACATCGTTTAGGAGTGAAGAAGAGCAGGATGTGAGTGTGGGTGAGGTGCGTGAGGCATTACGTAGAATGAAAGGGGGTAAAGCAGCTGGAATTGACGGAATCATGACAGAAATGTTAAAAGCAGGGGGATATAGTGCTGGAGTGGTTGGTATTTTTGTTTAATAAATGTATGAAAGAGGGAAGGTACCTAGGGATTGGCAGCGAGCATGTATAGTTCCTTTATATAAAGGGAAGGGG
Source organism: Cherax destructor (assembly GCA_009830355.1). Taxonomy (NCBI): domain Eukaryota; kingdom Metazoa; phylum Arthropoda; class Malacostraca; order Decapoda; family Parastacidae; genus Cherax; species Cherax destructor. Next base: position 15,031 of record WNWK01024006.1, on the reverse strand, counting down.
GATAAAAGAGAGTGTAAAAATTATAGGGGAATAAGTTTACTGAGTATACCAGGTAAAGTGTATGGCAGGGTTATTATTGAAAGAATTAGAGGTAAGACAGAGAGTAGGATTGCAGATGAGCAAGGAGGCTTTAGAGTGGGTAGGGGATGTGTAGATCAAGTGTTTACAGTGAAGCATATATGTGAACAGTATTTAGATAAAGGTAGAGAAGTTTTTATTGCATTTATGGATTTAGAAAAGGCATATGATAGAGTGGATAGGGGAGCAATGTGGCAAATGTTGCAAGTGTATGGAATAGGTAGTAAGTTGCTGAAGGCTGTAAAGAGTTTTTATGAGGATAGTGAGGCTCAGGTTAGGGTGTGTAGGAGAGAGGAGATTACTTCCGGTAAAAGTAGGTCTTAGACAGGGTTGTGTAATGTCACCATGGTTGTTTAATATATTTATAGATGGGGTTGTAAAAGAAGTAAATGCTAGGGTGTTGGGGAGAGGGGTGGGATTAAATTATGGAGAATTAAATGCAAATGGGAGTTGACACAGTTACTTTTTGCTGATGATACTGTGCTTATGGGAGATTCTAAAGAAAAGTTGCAAAGGTTAGTGGACGAGTTTGGGAGAGTGTGTAAAGGTAGAAAGTTAAAAGTGAACATAGATAAGAGTAAGGTGATGAGGGTATCAAACGATTTAAATAAAGAAAAATTGGATATCACATTGGAGAGAGGGATTATGGAAGAAGTAAATGTTTTCAGATATTTGGGAGTTGATGTGTCAGCAGATGGGTTTATGAAGGATGAGGTTAACCATAGAATTGATAAAGGGAAAAAAAGGTGAGTGGTGCATTGAGGTATCTGTGGAGACAAAAACGTTATCCATGGAGGCAAAGAAGGGAATGTACGAAAGTATAGTGGTACCAACACTCTTATATGGGTGTGAAGCATGGGTTGCAAATGCTGCAGCGAGGAGGAGGCTGGAGGCAGTGGAGATGTCCTGTCTAAGGGCAATGTGTCATGTAAATATAATGCAGAAAATTCGAATGTGGAAATTAGGAGAAGGTGTGGAGTTACTAAAAGTATTTGTCAGAGGGCTGAAGAGGGGTTGTTGAGGTGGTTTGGTCATTTAGAGAGAATGGATCAAAGTAGAATGACTTGGAGAGCGTATAAATCTGTAGGGGAAGGAAGGCGGGGTAGGGGTCGTCCTAGAAAAGGTTGGAGGGAAGGGGTAAAGGAGGTTTTGTGGGCGAGGGCTTGGACTTCCAGCAAGCATGTGTGAGCGTGTTAGATAGGAGTGAATGGAGACGAATGGTTTTTGGGACATGACGATCTGTTGGAGTGTGAGCAGGGTAACATTGTGTGAAGGGATTCAGGGAAACCAGTTAATTGATTTAGTTGGACTTGAGTCCTGGAAATGGGAAGTACAATGCCTGCACTTTAAAGGAGGGGTCTGAGATAGTGACAGCTGGGAGGGACTTTTCTCAGCTGTAGTATCTGAGCTCCTCTGCAAAGACAGTGATTATGTATGAGTGTGGTGAAAGTGTTGAATGATGATGAAAGTTTTTTCTTTTTGGGGATTTTCTTTCTTTTTGGGTCACCCTGCCTCGGTGGGAGACGGCCGACTTGTTGAGAAAAAAAAAAAAAAAAAAAAAAATATTTCTTATTTATAAATTACATACATTGTTTCAGTGTGACTAGTGGTGGTGGTCGCTGCAGCCGCCACCACCACCACCACTATACGGCTTATGCTGTCAGTGGCCCTGATAAACTCAACACTACCACCACTAGTCACATACATAATGACATATTTTATTCATTCTAGAGTATATATCATGTTTCTATGTTATTAAAATCATTGATTATGTCATTTTAGATGAATTGTGATAGATAGATAAACCGTAGAGTTGATATTAGCGACATATTTAAGTATTTTGTCCTGTCTCCAAACAAACTCTCCTCACTCTCCCCTCCTCGCCGTTTGCCATACGCTAACAAGAGTCTTCAATAAAAGTAAAAGTGATGTTAAATGTTCATTTATCCATTTCATTAGTGCTTTATATTTATTTCTCATTGTTTTCTGTATGTAAAACTATAGTTATTCTTTAAAAAATGTATTTTTTTTTAATATTTTTGGATGTCTGGAACAGATTAATGTATTTACATTATTTCTTATGGGAAATATTACTTCGGTTTTCGTACTTTTCGGATTTAGAACGACCTTCTGAAACGGATTAAGTACGAAATCCGGGGTTCCATTGTATTTCAATATATGTACAGTGGAACCCCAAGTTTCGGCCATAATTTGATCCAGGAGGCTGTTCAAGTGCCATTACCAAACGAATTTGTTTCCATAAGGAATAATGTAAATTAGATTAGTCCATTTCAGACCCCCAAACAAACACTTACAAAAGCACTTACAAAAATGCACTTACATAATTGTTTGAGTTGGGAGGAGGCCGAAACTCGGGGTACCACTGTAGTACACATTACACAACTGTATAAACATTTAAAAATACATGTATACAGTGGACCCCCGAGTTTCGTAAAAACTTCACTCCTGAAGTCTGCTCAAGTGCCATTACCGAACGAATTTACTCCCTTAAGGAAAAATTTCACGTAGGTTAGTCTATTTCAGACCCCCAAAAATACACTTCCACAAGAACTTACAAAATTATACTTACATAATTGCACGATTTCCGGGGTATTCGTTAACCGAGGGTCCACTGTATACCAGAAATGTTATAAATGATGCAAAGGTGACATTAAAAGAATATCAAAGATGGTCGACACAAACTTACTACCATTATAGTATGCTCCTCACTTAGCGACGAATTCATTTAACGATGTGGTCTTAGGAACGGAACTCCGTCGTTAAATGAGGAGAAGCTGTATAAAAGAATTACACACACACATACACACATGCATGCATGTATGCACGCACACACTAAAAGAAACTCACCTTGCCTGGCTCTTTGGTGACAATTCCAATAATAGTGCTGGCTAGCTTACTGCCAGATGTCAAACGAGATCGTACTAGGTTAATGCTGTCAAGAAATCATGCAAGATGTCAGTGCAAGTTTACTGCTGAATTAAAATAATTATTTATTTAAAGTAGAACCAAAACTGCTACACAAAACTGAAATCCAATACGTAAAGAACATCATATACTATAATACTGTATTGTACTTTAAAGTATAGTATTGTATGTACATACAGTACTAATACTGTTTAGTATTAGTTCTGTATGTTTGGTTGTGAAAAACTATAAATCTATCCCAGTAAACTAAATGATAGTATACATCCATTGAGGACACTGCAGATCTCCAAGTGGGAATTAACCAAATCTTTAAATGGGCTTCAGAAAACAATATGAAGTACAATGAAGAAAATTTTCAATTAATCAGCTATGGGAAACTTGAGGAAATAAAAACTGGATCAGAGTATAAAACAAATTCCAATCACACAATAGAGCAAAAAACTAATGTGAAGGACCTGGGAGTGATAATGTCAGAGAATCTCACTTTCAAAGATCACAACAATATTTTGACCACATCTGCTAGGAAAAGGATAGGATGGATAATGAGAACCTTTAAAACCAGAGATGCCAATCCAATGATGATTCTCTTCAAATCACTTGTTGTCTCTAGGCTGGAATATTGCAGGTGAAATTGCAGACCTGGAGAATATACAGAGAACTTTCACTGCATGTATAAGTACAATAAAGCACCTAAATTACTGGGAACAGTTGAAGTCCCTTGACCTGTATTCCTTGGAATACAGGCAAGAAAGATACATGATAATATACACTTGGAAAATCTTATAGAGGGACTAGTCCCAAATCTGCACACGGAAATCACTCTTTATGAAAGCAAAAGACTCGGCATGCGGTGCAATATCCCTTCATCGAAAAGCAGGGGCACCATGAATACGCTAAGAGACAACACAGTAAATGTCAGGGGCCCAAGATTGTTAAACTGCCTCCCAGGGAGATTACCATTAGACCCCTGGCTGTCTTCAAGAAAGAGCTGGAAAGACACCTAAAGTCAGTACTTGACCAGCCGGGCTGGTCGGTTTGCGTGCGGCTAGCAGTAACAGCCTGGTTATCGATCAGACCCTGATCCACTGCCAGGCCTGGCCATGGATCAAGTCACAGGGGGTGTTGACCCCCAAAGCACACTCCAGGTATACAATTAATTTTTTACTAGATGCACAATCAGTGGCTTTCCAATTAGCTCTTACTCCATTCCACTTATCTGAAACCACTGCAAGCTCTTGGGTATATAATCTTCATCTTCAAGAATAATACTATATCTAAATACATATACAGTATACCAAAGATTTATATACTGTACTGTAATATAGTACAGTGGACCCCTGAGTTACGTACACCCCAGAAATCGTACAATTATGTAAGTACAGTGGACCCCCGGTTAACGGCCATAATTCGTTCCAGAATGCTGTTCAAGTGCCGTTACCGAACGAATTTATTAACTTAAGGAATAATGTAAATTAGAGTAGTCTTTTTGGACCCCCAAACATACACTTACAAAAGCACTTAAAAAAATACACTTACATAATTGTTAGTGTTTGGAGCCGGCCGTTAACCGGGGGTCCACTGTATAATATTGTAAGTGCTTTGGCAAGTGTATTTTTGGGGTCTGAAATGGACTAACCTACTTGACATTTTTTCTTAAGGGAGTAAATTCGTTCGGTAATGGCACTTGAGCAAGCTTCTGGAATGAAGTTTTTACGTTACTCGGGGGTCTACTGTATATACATACAAGATTAGGCATGATATTTTATGCAGTAATACATCTTTATTTAAAACAGCTATTTCTGGTGATTTATATTCAAAATTTGTGATTTTTTTAAAGCCAGTATATACCATAGATGAACCCTGAAATTTGAAGGGATCAGGTTCTTGGAGGCAATGCCAATCCTGAAACTGTTGGTAATGAAATTTCACAAGGCCAATGTTTAAAATTTGAATCCCATACATACAGCTAAAACAAGAGTGATTTTGCAGATTCATGTGTTATAAGCTTTCTCAGGAATGATATTTTATTAAAGCAGCCAAGAAGCTCATGGTATTAACCCTTTCAGGGTCCAAGGCCATTTTTGGAAGGGGTGTGCCAGTGTCCAAGAATTAAAAAAAAAAAAATCTTATTTTTTCTTATGAAATGGTAGAGAATCTTTTTCTGAAGGTAATAAATCAAAAAGTACGAAATTTGATTGAAAATTGACGAAATTATGCTATCGCAAATTTTGATGTGTCAGCGATATTTATGTATTGGCAATTTTGCCGATTTTGACTCCCATTTTAGGCCAATTACATTATTCCAGTCGACCAAATTCTTAGCTATTTCACTAGTATTACTTCTATTCTATCGATTGAGCACAAGAACTCGCCCAGTCAACTGTTTCAACTACAAAATAAAGTGGTTGGAAATTGGTAATTTAGCCAATTTAACTCAAAGTTCAAAATATTCCAATTTCAAAATAGGGTGCATAATAAACAATGCAGGCATTCCTGGCACTAAACAAACATTTCCTCTGTTCATTAGTTACGTTTTCAGGATTTACAAATGAATTCCATTTTTATTTTTTATTCACATAATGAATTTTTATTTAAACCAAAAAATGGAAGATTTACTCTTATGCAATATTGTAATAATTGTACAAATAATATCACCACATTTGTGAACGTATATTAGACCCACCAGCTGGCGTGTATTAGACGTGCGAGGTCATTTGTTTACTCTTGAACATAGGCAAATATTTAACATTTTCGCTATTTTGAGCTCAGTTTCAAGCCATTTGCAGTACTAAAACCAATCGAAATCATCTCTATACAGTGGACCCCCGAGTAACGAGCAAAATTCATTCCAGAAGCCTGCTCAAGTGCCATTACCGAACGAATTTACTCTTAAGAAATAATGTCAAGTAGGTTAGTCCATTTCAGACCCCCAAAAATACTTTTACAAAAGCACTTACAATATTATACTTACATAATTGTACAATTTTCGGGGTGCTCGTTACTCGGGGGTCCACTGTATCTGTAATATATCTTCCATTCTATCAAATGAGACCAAGAAATCGCACATGAAGAAACACTGCAAAGTCGCTCTTTTAACCCTTTCAGGGTTACTGACGTACTAGTATGGCTTACGCCCTGGGGTTATTGACGTACTAGTACGCCTAAATTCTAGCGCCCTCAAATCAAGCAGAAACAGGCTGTTAAGCCTAGATGTGATAGAATGGGTCTGTGCAGTCAGTGTGAGCAGTAAAAAAAAATTCCTGCACCACACAGTGCATGAGGAAAAAAAAACCGACCGTATTTTTGGTTTAAAACAGCGAATTTGCAGTCTATTTTCGTATGATATTTATTGATGTATTCTCGTTTTCTTGGTCTCATTTGATAGAATGGAAGATATATTACAGAAATAGAGATGATTTTGATTAGTTTGACAATGACAAGTACCTTGAAATTGAGCTCAAAGTATCGAAAATGTTCAATTTTTGACGATGTTCAAGAGTAAACAAAACACCATGCGTCCAATACACATCAACTGGCGAGTCTAATATTCATGCACAAGTGCTCTGATATTGTTTATACCATTTTTACAATGATGCAGTTGTATACATAACAGTAAATCTTCTATTTTTTTGTGAGAATCAAAATTCAAAATGATAAGCAAAAGTAATGTAAGAGGGGTCTGGAAACGTGACTAATGAACATAGAAGATGTTATTTTAGTGCCAGGAATGTCTGACTTGTTTATTCTGGACCCTATTTTGAAATTGGCATCATTTGAAATTTGTGTGTAATTGGCCAAATTGCCATTTTCTGACCACTATTTTAGGTAGTTGTAATTGGTAAATAGGCGGTTTCTTGTACTCAATCGATAGAAGAAATGGAGTTCTAGCGAAATAGCTATAATTTTAGTAGACTGAAACATTGGAATTCGCCGAAAATAGGGCTCAAAGTGGGCGAAATCGCCGATGCGTAAATGTCATCCATACCGATAACTTCGTGAAAGCATAATTCCGTTAGTTTTCGATCAAATTTCATAATTTTTGTGGCGTTATGATCGGAAAAAGATTCTCTACCATTTCATATGAAAAAATATATTTTTTTTTTTTTGGACCCTGAGAACGAGTTTCGGAGACCCCCCTTGGACCCTGAAAGGGTTAATTGAAAATTGCGGTTTCAGTTTTTTTTTCTCTCATTATGCACTGTGTGCTGCAGGATTTGTTTTATGTGGTGCACACTTACCACATAGATGTATTCTCTCATATCTAGGCCCAAATTTGCCACTCAAAGCTTATCTGAGTGAGCTGAGCTCATGACGTAGAACTACGATCTGGACCCTGAAACGGTTAAAATGCACCTTGTACATGCTCACTAGCAGTGGAAGCTGAACTCCACATGAGGCACAAAACTTGTTTTTCCATTGAGCATTTACCACTCTTGAAATTTTCTGCCCCATTAGGGCTCTGGTGGCCTGGTGGCTAAAGCTCTTGCTTCACACAGGGAGGGTCTGGGTTTGATTCCCAGCCAGGGTAGAAACATTGGGCGTGTTTTTTTACACCCGTTGTCTATGTTCACCCATCAGAAAAAACCAGGTATACTCAACGGACTTATTCCCCTATAATTTTTACACTCTCTTTTGTCCCTTTTGCTTTTATACAAAGGAACTATGCATGCTCTCTGCCAATCCCTAGGCACTTTACCCTATTCCATACACTTATTAAATAAAAACACTAACCACTCTAAATTTACATCCCCAACTGCTTTTAACATTTCTATCTTTATCCCATCAATCCCAGCTGCTTTACCTCCTTTCATTCTACTCACTGCCCCATGCACTTCCTCCACACTTTCAACTGGTTCTTCTTCACTCCTATGCCATTCCTCCTTGCCCTATACACAAAATCACAACTTCCCTATCTTCATCAACATTTAACAATTCCTCAAAATATTCCCTCCATCTTCCCGATGCCTCTCCATTTAATAACTCTCCTCTCCTATTTTTAACTGTCAAATCCATTCTTTCCCTAGGTTTTCTCAACTTATTAATCTCACTCCAAAACTTTTTCTTATTTTCAACAAAATTTGTTGATAACATCTCACCCACCCTCTCATTTGCTGTCTTTTTACATTCCTTCAACACTCTCTTAACCTCTCTTTTTCTCTCCATATACTCCTCCCTCCTTGCATCACTCCTACTTTGTAAAAAACTCTCATTTGCTAACTTTTTCTCTCTTACTACTCTCTTTGCATCATCATCATTCCACCAATCGCTCTTCTTCCCCCCACACCCACTTTCCTGTAACCACAAACTTCTGCTGAACACTAACACTATATTCTTAAACTTACCCCATACATCTTCTACCCCATTGCTTATACTCTCACTAGCCCATCTGTCCTCCAACAGTTGCTTATATTTTACCCTAACTGCCTCCTCCTTTAGTTTATAAACCTTCACCTCTCTCTTACTTACTGCCTCCATTTTCCTTGTATCCCATCTACCTTTTACTGTCAATGTAGCTACAACTAAAAAGTGATCTGATATATCTGTGGCCCCTCTATAAACATTTATTTCTCCCCACTGAAACTCCCCTACCCCTTCAGCTTTGTTTTGCTTAGGGCCAGGACATCCAACTTCTTTTCATTCATAACATTAGCAATCATTTCTTTCTTATCATCCGCACTACATCCACGCACACTCAAACATCCCAATTTTATAGTTTTTCTTTTCCTTGTTTTTAGTAATTTATACAGAAGGGGTTACTAGCCCAATGCTCCCGGCATTTAGTTGCTTCCTACGACACGCATAGCTCACGGAGGAAGAATTCTGTTCCACTTCCCCATGGAGATAAGCAGAAATAAACAAGAACAAGAACTAGGAAGAAAAATAGATGAAAAACCCAGAGGGGTTAGTATACATATGCTTGTACATGCATGTGTAGTGTGACCTAAGTGTAAGAAGAAGTAGCAAGAAATACCTGCTAACCTTGCATGTTTATGTGACAGAAAAAAAGAGACCAGCAATCCTACCATCATGCAAAATATATTTTCAGGAACTCTTAAGAAAAACCCTTAAACAATTAAAAAAAAAAAAAAGCAAGAACTGATACACAGACAGCTACATATAATTACAACGGTGTTGATTAATGAGCCAAGTCAATTCAGGGAGTGTTCGTGTTATTTACTGCATACAGTGAGGCATTTACAACCAAGTGCTGCAATTACTGCTAGTCACACTTACTAGATAAATCTTTTAAAATAGCTATAAATACTTTTTACAGTCCAAAAAGGGACAACCAACCCTATTCAACCAAAAATATGTTGGTTCTTCCTTCTTAAGACTTTTAATATCAAAGTTGTATTTAAAAATCTTGATACAGCTGTACTTTATAAATTGACTAAGGTACAAATTCATGTGCCAAGAACTCTGTCAAATACCCTATATCTCTACAAACTCTTATTAAAAATTTGTAATAATCAAATAGTTCCTAAGAATTTAATCTAGTACCATATTATTAAGTTTAGTATTATCTATTATTCTCAGGTCTAGTTATAGAATCACATCAAATCTTATGATTACAGGAATTGATCCTGATATCAACCTATTATTAAATGACTTACATGATTCCAACAGCAACTGCAACTATTACACAGCAGATCAAGCAAAGACATTACTCAGAGCCAACAATAACATAACTATCTTCAATTACAATGTTAGATCTTTGAGCAAACATTATGATGACTCACAGCACTACTCCAATCCCTCCAGACCAATATGTCAATCATCACACTCACTGAGACCTGGCTAAAGCCTGATACTACAGATGTCTATGCCATCCCAGGTTACACAGCCATTCACAATTGTAGGACAGATCAGCAAGGGGGTGGAATAGCTATATATTACTCAGATCAACTTGAATGTATCAATAACTCTTGCATAAGGGATGAGCATGGAGAATATATTATAGCTAAATTTAAATCAAAAGACCTGCAAAAACCCCTCACAGTGATAAACATCTACAGATTACCACAGTCAAACATTCACCATTTTAGTGAAAAACTAGGTAACCTGATAACTGATGCACACATGAACAAAGACCATTTGCTGCTCACAGGAGACTTCAATATAAATCTCCTACATGACCAGGACCCACAAGTAACAGAATTCACAAACACTATGAGCAACTGCTTGTTACTACCAACAATATCAAAACCTACAAGAATCTCCGAGACTAGTACCTCATTACTAGACCACATCTGGACTAATACTATAGCCCCTCTAAAATCAGGCATCATCACAGACAACATCACAGACAACACCACAGACCACTATCCGACCTTTCTCATAACTAATCTTGGTAAATATTCCCTAGATATTACAAAAGTTACCTTCAGACTACATAATGAGTCAGCTGTAAATAACTTTATAACAGCTATGATTAACATTGACTGGCATAATGAGTTAGAAACATATACCGATACTAATGAATGCATCAAGAATTTCCTTAACAAAACCCACCACCTCTATAACAAACATTGCCCTAAAAAAACTAAACAGATCACAGCTAAGAGACTTAACAATCCCTGGCTAACACCCAGCATCCTTAAATCCATTAACAAAAGGCACCAATATGAAAAACAATACAGAAGGGGTCTAATAACCAGAGAACAATCCAAACGCTACTCATCAATCCTTACCAGCCTGATAAGGAGATCAAAAAAATTGTATTATGAGAACAGACTCCAGAACATAAAAGGTGATATGAAAAAGACCTGGAAGACCCTATCTGCAATTCCAGGAAATAATAAGATAGCGAAAAACAACACCATCAAATTATCAAGAGCAGATGAACCCCTACTCTCACCTACTGAGACAGCAAACAGACTTAATGTTTTCTTCTCCACCATAGGAAAGAATCTAGCGAGTAAAATCCCAAGCTCAAACACCCGTCCAACAGACTACCTCACAAACACCTACCCTAATACGCTATTCCTAGCTCCTACCAACCCAATTGAAGTCTCTCTCATAATCAACACCCTTAAAAACAAGGCAGGAGACAAACAGCTTACCAACTTTTATGTACAAAAAAGCTTCACAGGTACTGTCACCAATTATAGCAACACTATTCAATAAATCCATTGAAGCCTCTACCTTTCCATCAATTCTCAAAATAGCTAGGGTCACCCCGATCCACAAAGGAGGTGATCAAACAGACCTGAATAATTAAAGACCAATTTCTAATTTACCATTGCTTTCTAAAATCTTCGAAAAATTAATTCATAGACAAATCTATTCCTACCTCGTCTCACACAATGTACTCAACCCCTGTCAATTTGGATTCAGGACAAACAAGAGCACAAACGATGCTATTACGCACATGTTGGAGTTAATATATACAGCACTTGAGAAAAAGAAGTCCCACTGGGAATCTTCATTGATCTACGCAAAGCTTTTGATACAGTCGACCATGATTTACTGCTCACAAAATTAGCACACTATGGTATAAGGGGCACCCACTCAACTACCTAAAGTCATACCTCACCAACAGAAGCCAATACGTGTACACAAATGGAGCGAACTCTTCCACACAACAAATTACAGTCGGAGTCCCTCAAGGAAGTGTCCTGGGGCCACTCCTATTCCTCATTTACATAAATGACCTACCGAATGCATCACAACTACTCAAACCCATTTTATTTGCAGATGACACAACATATGTCTTCTCTCACCCAAATCCAGTTATACTGGCCAACACTGTTAATGCCGAATTACAGAAAATATCAACATGGATGACGACTAACAAGCTTACTCTCAATACTGACAAGACCTACTTCATACAGTTTGGAAGCAAAGCCACAAATGTTCCACTTAACATAACACTCAATGGTACACCTATCACAAGACTCACAGAGGGAAAATTCCTAGGAATCCACCTTGACAGTAGCCTTAAATTCCAAACACATATACAACAAATTTCCAAGAAAATCTCGAAGACAGTAGGCATATTATCAAAGATACGCTATTATGTACCTCAATCAGCTCTCCTTGCACTATATCATTCACTTATCTACCCGTATCTCACCTATGGAATCTGTGCATGGGGATCAACAACGTTAAATCACCTTAGACCACTCATAACACAACAAAAGGCCGCAGTCAGAATGATAACAAATTCCCACTGTAGACAGCATACTCCACCAATATTCAAAAGTCTCAAACTACTCACCGTAAAGAACATTCATACTTACTCTTGTGCCTACTACATATATAAAACTTTACACTCTAATATAAACCCTCTGCTCAAAACTCTCCTCACCAACTTTAATAGGACCCATGACCACAACACAAGACACAGATCACTTTTGATATACCCAGTGTTCATATCAACCTATGTAAAAATTCTATGCACATAAAGGGCCCCAGAATCTGGAATTCATTACCAGTAAATATTAAGATAATCTTGTCTGAAAATCAATTTAAGACTCAACTCAAAAACCACCTACTCACCCAAAACTAAATGATCATACTATAAACTACTTTGAAAAATGCTCATTATTACTTTCCTATACGATAATCTCAATTTTTAATATGTTACTATTATGTTACCCCCTACTCATATTATAAGTTAATGTCAAAAATGCTCAATGTTATTTTCCTTAAGATAATCTCAATTCCATATTATCATTCAAGAATCTTAACACCTGTAATAATCTAATATCTAATATCATTATATAATAATTTAAACATTAAAATTTCATCATATTGTAATTTTGAAAATAATTTTTAACTAGAATAAACTCAATAAATTTCTCTAATACTAAGTACATAGTTTTTAAGGACTAGAATAAGCTGCCCCTAATGCCATGGCATGTCAGTGGCTCTCCTTGCACTCAATTTACATTGTAACTTCCGATACCCATGTAATCTGCAATGAAATAAAATTTGTTTGTTTGTTTTGTTTGTTTGTTTGTTTATTTACAAAGTATGATACATCAGGCCTATCTGCCAAACAATTCAGAGCTATTGGTAAAAGCACCTAATTGAAAGAGCAATACTCTGTCAAACAAAACTCGAGTTTATCCAATATTGTCCCTGTTCTTCCAAGCCTGACTTCAACTCCCATACAAAATTGGTAACACATCTTAGTCATTCATGTGGAAGCACTAAACCTTCTGGAGTCATACAGTACCTGGGGAATGAGAGTCAATCAGGTTTGATCAGAGGAGGGGGAGCTTCAACTCCCTGGATCACAAGGGTTGTATTTCTTGTGTTATCATGGAATACAACCTCAGAGTTAATAATAAAAATAATCTTCACCCTATTAGTCATAACACACTATTTGACTTTATTTGGTTATATTTAATTTACTATATAAATCATTGTAAAAAAAATTAAATTACATGTGTGGCTTAAATAAAAATTTACATGAAGAAAAAGCTTACTTCTGCGTCATATAGATAGAGTGTATCTGAGTGATAAGCTGATACACTCAAACTTCAATATTATAGTGTTATTTTGAATATTACATGATTTAGTTCACTCACTTCTTAACTGTAGTCACTGGTATCCTGATGGTGGCTCCTGGGAGCAAGACACCATCAGCAACCACTATAAGAGGAAGTTTCTTAGGGATGTTGACGTGAGGCAGCCCCATGTTTACTCAACTGCAGCCCATACAAAACTCCCGTCTCCTTGGCCCCGTCGCCCTCCACACTATTATTATTATTATTATAATAATAATAATAATAATAATAATAATAATAATAATAATAATAATAATAATAATAATAATAATAATAATAATAATAATAAAAATAATAATAATAATAAAAATAATAATATAATAATAATAATAATAATAATAATAATAATAATATAATAATGATAATAACAAGGTCCTGGATGCTCTAGAAGATAAACAGAATGCAGATGTTATATACACAGATTTTGCAAAAGCCTTTGACAAGTGTGACCATGGTGTAATAGCACACAAAATGCGTGATAAAGGAATAACAGGAAAAGTTGGTAGATGGATTTATAATTTCCTAACACATAGAACACAAAGAGTAGTAGTCAACAGAGTAAAGTCTGAGGCAGCTACTGTGAAAAGCTCTGTTCCACAAGGCACAGTACTTGCTCCCATCCTATTCCTCATCCTCATATCAGACATTGACAGGGATATAAGCCACAGTGCTGTGTCTTCCTTTGCAGATGACACCCGAATCTGTATGACAGTGTCCACCGTTGAAGACACTGCAAGACTCCAAGCAGACATAAACCAAATCTTTAAATGGGCTGCAGAAAACAATATGAAGTTCAATGATGAGAAATTTCAATTACTCAGATACGGAAAACGTGAAGAAATTAAAATCTCATCGGAGTACAAAACTAATTCCAACCACACAATAGAGCGAAAACTAATGTCAAAGACCTGGGAGTGTTCATGTCAGAGGATCTCACCTTCAAGGACCATAACAATGTAGCAATTGCATCTGCTCGAAAAATGACAGGATGGATAATGAGAACCTTCAAAACCAGGGATGCCAAGCCCATGTTGACACTTTACAGATCGCTTGTTCTATCTAGGCTGGAATATTGCTGCACACTAACTGCACCTTTCAAGGCGGGTGAAATTGCTGACCTTGAAAATGTGCAGAGAACCTTCACGGCACGCATAAGTGCGATAAACCACCTCAACTACTGGGAACGCTTGAAGTTCCTAAACCTGTACTCTAGAACGCAGGCGGGAGAGATACATTATTATATACACATGGAAAATTCTCGAGGGCTTAGTACCAAACTTGCACACAAAAATCACTCCCTACGAAAGCAAAAGACTCGGCAGGCGATGTAACATTCCCCCAATGAAGAGCAGGGGTGCCACTAGCACGTTGAGGGACAACACAGTAAGTGTGAGGGGCCCAAGATTGTTCAACTGCCTCCCAGCATACATCAGGGGATTACCAACAAGCCCCTGGCTGTCTTCAAGCAGGCACTGGACAGGCACCTCAAG
>WNWK01024005.1:0-30319 GCA_009830355.1 Cherax destructor | reverse complement strand
TACTGGTCTTCTGTGTTACTGTATTGGTATTCTTTATTATTGTAGTGGTCTTCTGTGTTACTGTACTGTTCTTCTGTTACTGTACTGTTCTTCTGTGTTACCGTACTGTTATGAGTTACTGTACTGTTCTTCTGTGTTACTGTACTGTTCTTCTGTGTTACTGTACTGTTCTTCTGTATTACTGTACTGTTCTTCTGTGTTACTGTACTGTTCTTTTGTGTTACTGTACTGGTTTTCTTTGTTACTGTACTAGTATTCTGTGTTACTGTACTGTTATTCTGTGTTACTGTACTGTTCTTCTGTGTTACTGTACTGTTCTTCTGTGTTATTGTACTGGTCGTCCGTGTTATATACTGTAATGTACTGTTCTTAAGTGTTACTGTACTGGTCTTCTGTGTTACTGTACTGTTCTTCTGTGTTACTGTACTGGTCTTCTGTGTTACTGTAGTGGTTCTCTGTGTTACTTTAATGTTGTTCTGTGTTACTGTACTGGTGTTCTGTGTTACTGTACTGGTATTCTGTGTTACTGTACTGATGTTCTGTGCTACTGTACTGGTGTTATGTGTTACTGTACTGGTATTCTGTGTTACTGTACTGGTCTTCTGTGTTACTGTACTGTTCTTCTGTGTTACTGTACTGGTCTTCTGTGTTACTGTAGTGGTTCTCTGTGTTACTTTAATGTTGTTCTGTGTTACTGTACTGGTATTCTTTGTTACTGTACTGGTGTTCTGTGTTACTGTACTGGTATTCTGTGTTACTGTACTGATGTTCTGTGCTACTGTACTGGTGTTCTGTGTTACTGTACTGGTATTCTGTGTTACTCTACTGGTGTTCTGTGTTACTGTACTGGTTTTCTGTGTTACTGTACTGGTCTTCTGTGTTACTCTACTGGTCTTCTGTGTTACTGTACTGGTGTTCTGTGTTATTGTAGTGGTCTTCTGTGTTACTGTATTGGTATTCTGTGTTATTGTAGTGGTCTTCTGTGTTACTGTATTGGTATTCTGTGTTATTGTAGTGGTCTTCTGTTACTGTAATGGTCTTCTGTGTTACTGTAGTATACTGAGGTGGTGGTGTTGCTTGGTGGGCTTGGTGAGTGGGGTGGTGGTGTTGCTGGGTGGGCTTGGTGAGTGGGGTGGTGGTGTTGATGGGTGGGCTTGGTGAGTGGGGTGGTGGTGTTGCTGGGTTGGTTTCGTGAGTGGGGTGGTGGTGTTGCTGGGTTGGTTTCGTGAGTGGGGTGGTGGTGTTGCTGGGTTGGTTTCGTGAGTGGGGTGGTGGTGTTGCTGAATGGGCTTGGTGAGTCGGGTGGTGGTGTTGCTGGGTGGGCTTGGTGAGTGGGGTGGTGGTGTTGCTGGGTGGGCTTGGTGAGTCGGGTGGTGGTGTTGCTGGGTTGGTTTCGTGAGTGGGGTGGTGGTGTTGCTGAATGGGCTTGGTGAGTGGGGGTTTTGTGTTGCTGGGTGGGCTTGGTGAGTGGAGTGGTGGTGTTGCTGGGTGGGCTTGGTGAGTGGGGTGGTGGTGTTGCTGGGTGGTCTTGGTGAGTGGGGTGGTGGTGTTTCTGAGTGGGCTTGGTGAGTGGGAGGGGACACGGAAGTAAAGCCTTGAAACATTTCAGCCTCTTAATAATATAGGTGCATGATGGGAGGCAACACAACCCGGCGAGTCACAGTCACTACTGACTGATAAACAACTGTATTTAATACACAACTCTAATAAATAAACCAAGTCATGATAAAGTGAGAACTTTTTTACCCATAACACCGAGAGGCTGGTCTGTTGGTGCTCTGGTGAACACAGCCTGGTCCATAGGTACTCAGGTGAACAGAACCAGGTCCATAAGTATTCACGTGAAGAGAGCCCCGTCCATACGTACTCAGGGAACAAAGGTACTCAGGTGAACAGAGCCCAGTCCATAGGTACTCAGGTGAACAGAGCCCAGTCCATAGGTACTCAGGTGATCAGAGCCCGGCCCATAGGTACTCATGTGAACAGAGGCTGGTCCATAGGTACTCAGGCGAACAGAGGCTGGTCCATAGGTACTCAGGTGAACAGAGGCTGGATAATAGGTACTTACATAAGAACATAAGAACATAAGAAAGGAGGAACACTGCAGCAGGCCTGTTGGCCCATACTAGGCAGGTCCTTCACAATCCATCCCACTAACAGAATATTTGCTCAACCCAATTTTCAAAGCTACCCAAGAAATAAGCTTTGACAATTCTACCCACTCATGCGCGAGTCCCACTCAAATCCAACCCCTCTCACTCATGAATTTATCCAACCTAAATTTGAAACTACCCAAGGTCCTAGCTTCAATAACCCTACTAGGCAGACTGTTCCACTCATCAACTACCCTATTTCCAAACCAATACTTTCCTATATCCTTTCTAAATCTAAACTTATCTAACTTGAATCCATTATTGCGGGTTCTCTCTTGGAGAGATATCCTCAAGACCTTATTTATATCCCCTTTGTTAATACCCATTTTCCACTTGTATACCTCGATCATGTCTCCCTCATTCTACGTCTTACAAGTGAATGTAATTTTAGGGTCTTCAATCTTTCTTCGTAAGGAAGATTTCTAATGCTATGTATTAATTTAGTCATTCTACGCTGAATGTTTTCTAACGAATTTATGTCCATTCTGTAATATGGAGACCAGAACTGAGCTGCGTAATCTAGGTGAGGCCTTACTAATGATGTATAAAGCTGTAATATAACCTCTGGACTTCTGTTGCTAACACTTCTTGATATAAATCCCAGTAATCTATTTGCCTTATTACGTACGCTTAGGCATTGCTGTCTTGGTTTAAGGTTGCTGCTTACCATCACCCCCAAGTCCTTCTCGCAATCTGTATGGCTAAGTTCTACGTTATTTAACTTATAAGTGCTTGGGTTATGGACACTCCCGAGCTTCAGAACCTTGCATTTATCTACATTGAACTGCATCTGCCACTTTTCTGACCACGAATTAAGTTTGTCTAAATCTTCCTGAAGTTCTATGACATCTATGTTTGAATCAATTATCCTACCTATCTTCGTGTCGTCGGCGAATTTGCTCATATCACTAGTAATTCCCTCATCAAGGTCATTGATATATATTATAAATAACAATGGGCCTAAGACTGATCCCTGTGGAACACCACTTGTTACAAGTCCCCATTCGGATTTAACCCCATTTATGCACACTCTCTGCTTCCTATTGGTGAGCCATGACTCGATCCATGACAGCACTTTTCCCCAATGCCATGAGCTGCCACTTTCTTTAACAGTCTCTGGTGCGGTACTCTATCAAAAGCCTTACTAAAGTCTAAATAAACAATATCGAATTCTTTATTGTGATCAACAGCCTCAAAAGCTTTACTGAAGAAGGTTAATAAATTAGATAGGCAGGAACGGCCCTCGTGAATCCATGCTGGGTATCATTAATCAAATTATGGTTATCTAGATGGCTTCTAATAATATCAGCTATAATTGACTCTAGTAATTTGCCTACAATTGAGGTCAGGCTTATTGGGCGGTAGTTTGACGGTAGTGACTTGTCCCCTGCTTTAAAAATAGGAATTACATTAGCCATCTTCCACATATCAGACACTACACCTGTTTGAAGAGATAAATTAAAAATGTTAGATATTGGTTCACAGAGTTCCATTTTGCATTCCTTAAGAACCCTTGCAAAAATCTCATCAGGACCCGGCGATTTATTTTGTTTCAGTCGGTCCAGCTGTTTCATAATCATTTCGCTAGTGACTGTGATATTACATAATTTATCTTCTTCTGGGCCTCTGTAAAAATTAATTACTGGGATATTATTAATGTCTTCCTGTGTGAAAACCGAGAGAAAATAATTATTAAAAATAGAGCACATATCATTCTCCTTGTCAGTAAGATGCCCAAAGTTATTTTTAAGGGGACCTATCTTATCCCTAACTTTTCTTCTATAAACCTGGAAAACTTTTTGGGTTAGTTTTTGAATCCCTAGCAACTTTAATTTCATAGTCCCGTTTAGATTTTCTTATTCCCTTTTAACGTCCCTCTTAATGTCAGTATACTGATTTATAAGATGACCCTCACCTCTTTTTATGCGCCTATAAATTCCTTTCTTCTGCCCTAAAAGATATTTGAGCCTATTATTCATCCATTTTGGGTCATTTCTACTTGATCTAATTTCTTTATACGGGATAAATGTTCTTTGGGCAGCCTGTATAGTGTCAAGAAAACTGTCATATTGATACTCTCTTCTTCACCCCAGTCCACAGTTGATAAGTGTTCTCTAAGTCCATTATAATCTGCTAAGCGAAAATCTGGGACCATTACTGAATTATCCCTACTATCATACATCCATTCAATGCTAAAGGTAATTGACTTGTGGTCGCTTGAGCCGAGTTCCTCTGTAATTTCTAAATTATTAACAAGGGTTTCCTTGCTTGCCAGAACCAAGTCAAGTAGGTTATTTCCCTTGTAGGTTCTGTTACAAACTGCTTCAAAAGCAATCCTGAACTACTTCTAAAAAGTCGTTAGATTCTAAATTCCCTGTCATGAAATTCCAATCAATCTGACTAAAGTTAAAGTCCCCTAGAATTACTACGTTATCGTGTCTTGTGGCCTTAACAATTTCCTCCCAAAGTAGTCTCCCTTGTTCCCTATCTAAGTTTGGAGGACGGTAAATCACGCCTAAAATCAATTTTTCACACCCCTCTGAAAATTCTATCCAGACAGACTCTGTATGTGTTAATTCAGACTTTATACCCGTTTTTATGCAACAATTTAAATGATCACGGACATAGAGTGCCACCCCACCCCTTTCCCGATACTTCTGTCTACTTGGAACAATTTAAAACCCTGAATGTGACATTCGGCAGGCAAGTCCCGATTTTTCATATTAAACCATGTCTCAGTTATTGCAAAAACATCAATATTACCCGTACTTGCAACTAATCTCAACTCGTCCATCTTATTCCTAGCACTACGACTATTGGTGTAATATATATTTAGAGACCCTCCTTTCTCTTTACCCTTCCTGCTCATCTCTGTTTTTCCACTATACCTATTACTGTCCTTGTCATCTAGTGTCACTAGCTTTCCACTATCCACCTTATTCTGCCTATTACTAGTTCTCCTACAACTTATAATATTACTACACTGGGACTTCTCTGTTTTCCCCCCAAAACCCATACCACTAACTATTTCTAGTTTAAAGCCCTAACAGCTCCCTCCACTGCAGTTGCCAGTGCCCCCACCCCAGACCTGGATAAGTGAACCCCATCCCTGGCATACATGTCATTTCTGCCATAGAAGAGGTCCCAGTTATCAATGAATGTTACTGAATTTTCCTTACAGTATTTGTCCAGCCAGCAATTGACACCAATTGCCCTGGACAGCCATTCATTTCCAACTCCTCTCCTTGGCAAAATACCACATATGACAGGGTTCCCACCCTTCTTCCTAATTATGTCTATTGCTGACCTAAACCTGCTAGTCAGGTCCTCACTCCTACGTCTGCCAACATCGTTGCCTCCAGCACTGAGACAGATAATAGGATTGCTCCCATTACCTCTCATGATGTCGTCCAGACGGCTAACAATATCCTCCATCCCAGCCCCAGGAAAGCAAACCCTCTGTCTCCTACTCCTATCAATCAAACAGAAAGCCCTATCCATGTACCTAACCTGACTGTCCCCAACAACAACAATGTTTTTACCTTCCTTTGTGTCTTTCGTCGTGACGCTCCCAGAAGTCGACTCACATTCATCGGGTAGCACGGAGAATGGGTTCGATGTTTCCACAACATTCTCCTGGGTCTTCGTTGTTTCTACCTCTCCACCCGTCCTCTTGAGCCTTAACTTTGTCCCATGCGTTTTAGCCACTGTCCAGGTTCCTTTCCTGGCTTGAGGATTCTCAACAGGAGGATTACTACGAATCCTCTTGTTTTCCTCAGTCAGTCGCTGTATCTCAAGCTTAGCTACCCTCAGTTCTTCCTTCAGCTGCTGGTAGAGTAGCTCAAGAGAGGACATCTTCTTCAGATTGACAGAGAGCACACAAGACACGTCTTCACTGAGTTAAGTCAGGTCCACCACTGAGTTAAGTCAGGTCCACCACTGAGTTAAGTCAGGTCCACCACTGAGTTAAGTCAGGTCCACCACTCAGTTAAGTCAGGTCCACCACTTACGTTAACAGGGACAATACTCAGACTAGACAACTTATCTCTCATATTTGTGTTCCTTGCTACAAGAGTAGGTCACCTGAGTGTTCCTTGCTACAAGAGTAGGTCACCTGAGTGTTCCTTGCTACAAGAGTAGGTCACCTGAGTGTTCCTTGCTACAAGAGTAGGTCACCTGAGTGTTCCTTTCTACAAAAGGTCACCTGAGTGTTCCTTGCTACAAGAGTAGGTCACCTGAGTGTTCCTTGCTACAAGAGTAGGTCACTTGAGTGTTCCTTGCTACAAAAGGTCACCTGAGTGTTCCTTGCTACAAGAGTAGGTCACCTGAGTGTTCCTTGCTACAAGAGTAGGTCACCTGAGTGTTCCTTGCTACAAGAGTAGGTTACCTGAGTGTTCCTTGCTACAAGAGTAGGTCACCTGAGTGTTCCTTGCTACAAGAGTAGGTCACCTGAGTGTTCCTTGCTACAAGAGTAGGTCACCTGAGTGTTCCTTGCTACAAGAGTAGGTCACCTGAGTGTTCCTTGCTACAAGAGTAGGTCACCTGAGTGTTCCTTGCTACAAGAGTAGGTCACCTGAGTGTTCCTTGCTACAAGAGTAGGTCACCTGAGTGTTCCTTGCTACAAGAGTAGGTCACCTGAGTGTTCCTTGCTACAAGAGTAGGTCACCTGAGTGTTCCTTGCTACAAGAGTAGGTCACCTGAGTGTTCCTTGCTACAAGAGTAGATCACCTGAGTGTTCCTTGCTACAAGAGTAGGTCACCTGAGTGTTCCTTGCTACAAGAGTAGGTCACCTGAGTGTTCCTTGCTACAAGAGTAGGTCACCTGAGTGTTCCTTGCTACAAGAGTAGGTCACCTGAGTGTTCCTTGCTACAAGAGTAGGTCACCTGAGTGTTCCTTGCTACAAGAGTAGGTCACCTGAGTGTTCCTTGCTACAAGAGTAGGTCACCTGAGTGTTCCTTGCTACAAGAGTAGGTCACCCGAATGTTCCTTGCTACAAGAGTAGGTCACCTGAGTGTTCCTTGCTACAAGAGTAGGTCACCTGAGTGTTACTGTTCCTGGTAATCTGGATAAGGATCAGGCAAAAACCCTACCTGTTCTTTTCAGGTGTTTAACGATGAATGTAAATGGCCTCCGAGCGGAGGTCAAACGTAAATGGGTAGAGGTGACATTAAGACGTTTAAATGTGGATGTGTGTATATTGCAAGAGCATACTTATAGGATGGGGAGAGATTTGACGTTAAGTGGATTTACAGTTTATGCTGGTAGTGCGGGTAGTTTCAAGGGAGGGGTGGCTATAGGTATACGTGTGACCAGTCCCTTTCGGTTGTTGGCTTGGGAAGAGGGGGGAGGGTGGTAAGGGTTGAGGGTTTATGGGGGAATGTCAGAGTGTGTATAGTGGGAGTTTATATGCCGGCTATAAGTTGTAGAAAAACTAAGGAAGAATTTGTGAGAGAGGAGTTGATATATTTCTTACGTGGGTTGCCGGTTGTGACTATTGTCGCAGGGGATTGGAATTGTGTGATTAGGAAGAGGGATGTGGAACCGAGAGGAGCGGGGTGTGAGTTGGGGGTTTTGCGTGATGTTTTGGGTGCGGCAGGAGTCAGAGATGTGGTAGGGGGCGGTGGGTGGCATATAGAACATACGTTCATACGTAGGGGCTATGCTGCAAGACTCGATCGTGTGTATGTGTCGAGGGATGTTATAGTGGAAGGCGTGGATTGCGTTGATGTTGGGTTTTCCGATCACAGGGGTGTGTTGGCAGTGTTGGGATGGGAGGGAGCTGTTAGAACGTATGCTAGTTATTGGAAGCTTAACGTGGGCTTATTGCAGGGGGAACAGTATAGGAGGAGTTTTGAGGAGTGGTGGGGGGATGTGGAATGATGGGAAGGACCGGGAAGATGTGGTGGGTTGGTGGAATGGAGTGGCGAAAGTGGGTATTCAGGATTTTTATAAACGTGAAGGTAGAGAGCAGGCGCGAATGCGTTATGGCCTGCAGAGGTATTTGGAGGGCAGTTGCGGGATTGTTATGTGGGGGCGGGTTACTCGCTGGAGGACATAGAGGTTTTGAGGGGCCAGTTGAAGGATATACAGAATGAGAGATTCCAGGCTATCAGAGTGAGGGCAGGTATTGAGGATGTGCTACGGGGGGACAAACCGTCTTTGACTGTCTTGCGTGTTTTTCGAAAGAGGAGGCAGGGTATGACGATGACGTCATTGAAGGTACACGAGGAGTTGGGTGGGTATATGGAGGGACAGGTACTGAGGTCGACAGAGGGTATGAGCGGGTTTGTGGATGTTTGGTTTCGGCGGTATCTAGACCGTAGGTTGGAGGAGGTGGAGGCAAAAGAGGAAGTTTTGGAGGGTATACAGGTAGGGATTAGTGAGGAGGAGAGGAAAGGGATGGAGGGTAGTATAACTGAGGAGGAAGTGTGGTTCGCAGTGAAGGGGATGCAGATGGGTAAAGCGCCGGGAGTCGATGGATTACCTAGTGATTTTTATGTTCAACATTGGGGAGTGTTGAAGGAATGTTTGACGAAAGTTTTCAATCGTTTGAAGGAAGTACGGTATATGGGGGAGGATCAGCGCACTGGAGTTGTGGTTTTAGTGCCTAAGGGAAAGTGGTGGAAACGATTAGGGATTACAGAGCTATAACACTTTTATGTGCAGATTACAAAATTTTTTGCACGGATTTTGGGTAATAGGGTTAAAAGGTTTTGGATTCTATCATAGAACGTGGTCAGTATGGGATACCGGGGAGGTGTATGGGAATGGGCATGGTAGGATTAGGTCATTCATCGAGGGTCGAGAGGGGGGTGGGGTTTTAGGGCTTGATTGGGAAACGGCTTATGACAGTGTGGATAGGAATATGTTATTTGACATTCTTCGTAAGCAGGGTTTTGGGAATGAAGTAGTGGGTTGGGTGCAAACGTTGTATGAGGGGCTTTGGTGCGGGTTCAATTGAATGGAAGGGTGGGAAACGTGGTGGACATGAAGCGGGGTTTGCGACAGGGGTGCCCTTTGTCGCAAATTCTGTTTGCATGCTTACAGGATCCTTTTTATAGGTTAGTATCGAAGGGGGTAGGGGAGGAGGGTCAGGTACCTGGTTGTGCATCTGGAATAGTGGGTTATGTTGATGACACAACAATTCTCGTAGGTGGGTGGGAGGGTTAGATGCTATAGGGAGGATTATAAGTGTTTTGGGGCAGCTACAGGGATGCGGATTAACAGGGTGAAATCTAAATTGTTAGAGGTGGGGACGTGGGTGGGCGGGGACTTGGGGAATAGGTATGGTTGGCATGTTGTTGAGTGCTTGAAAATTTGTGGGATAATTTATTGTAATGATGCGAGTAGGGCGAGGTTGAAAATTCTTCTAAGGTGGTAACGGCGACAATCGCGCGAATGAGTGGATGGAGACCGGGAGATGTGACGTTAATGCAGAGGGTTATGGTAGTGAATGTTTTACTGTATAGTAAATTGTGGCATGTGGCAAGGTATACCCACTCGTGGGGAGAGATGTTGAATTATTACAGCGGAGAGTGTTGCGGTATATATGGGGTTTTGGTAGACATTGGCTTAATAAGGAGGTTGTCATGACGCCGGTTAGTAAGGGAGGTTTGGGGTTGATACCCTTACATAGGAGGCTTATAGGAATATATGTAAAGCAGAGATATGTGGAGGAGGGAGGGGTGGGGGGTAAGCGGGTGGGAGTGGTCATGCGTGAGGTACGGAGGTGGTGGAGTGGACGTGACCTGAGTTTATGTGAGGCAATGTTGAGAGTTTTACTAGTTGTCAGAGAGCCAAGGGGTTTTCGGGTGGGGGTTTTGGACAAGCTTGGGGAGGCGGGGTATAGTGCAGGGGGTAGCAGAGTACCCAAAGTATAATTGGCGGGCGACTTGGGTAGGTTTCCGGAAGTTGAGGCTGAGGGCGAGGGTTAGGGAGACGGTTTTTCGATTCCTACATGGAATCTTGGCTTCTAAAGCGCAATTGTTTTTAATGGGTTTGCGAGTGAGGGTACTTGTTTGAGATGTGGGCTTTTGGATACGTCGTACCATGCGGTGTATTTTTGTGAAGATTTAGGCGGGGTACGGGAATGGTTTGGACGAGTCATGAGGAGTGTAGGTGGGTGTGGGCTTTCGATGTTAGGGGCTTTAAGCCTGGATATTGGTGGGTTTGAGGAAAATGTACGTAGAAGTTTAATGTACCTGGTGGTTGATTTCATATATGTGTCGTGGGGTATGCGCGAGGTAGTGGGTGGGAGGCGGGTTCGTGCCTTGGCGGCACATTTTTACAGGACGAAATGTAGGAATCAGGGTTTGTATGGGAGAACTTGGGTTGAAGCTTTCTCAGAGGGTTATAGAACGATGACGGTGGTGTCCCTTTTAAGGTTTGGGGATGACGTAGGAACCATTCGAGGGGACTGGTCGAGTGGGGGAGGGGAGGTTGGGTATATCCGGAAGGGTTGACTAGGGTATAGTATGGTTGATTGATGTGTGGTTGGTTAGGCGTGGGTATACAGGGTTGAAGCTAGGATGGGTTGGGACGGGGTGGTATCGTGGGTGTCCGATTTTGGACGTTTCGGGGATGGGGTTGTAGGTAAATGTTCAGGTGTGTGTTGACTCAGACTTGGAGTGATGTTGGTTGGGGGGTCATAGGGGTCATGGACGCATGGGGTTTTCCTCTAGGATGTAGTAGTGTAATCTAAAGTTAAAGTAGTAGGGTTTGTCGGTGGTGATGTGCTGGCGTTTTGCATTTATGTGGCAGGTTGGAGGTTAGGAGGTATTAGGTGTTAGACAACCGACAGTGTGCAGGTGTGCTTGGGTGCAGTTGTCCCAGGTATCTGTGGCAATTCATGTAGGATAAAGTTGATGTTTTGCTATGTTTGTCTTAAGTTTAACGTTTTTAGTATTGTATTCTGTATGTGTTCCTAACTTTTGTTTGAATTATACAGGAGCAGCTTCTGCATATTTTTGGGTTTTTCTAGTGTTTGTATATGTATGCAACACAAATGTGTTTTATGTGGTCTTATTATCCGGTGTGGGAATGTGACGTTGTGTTGTAGAAAGTGTTGTCTACGGTAGTGATGGCTTGATGTTAATGTATTTCTTATTTAAGATGATGATGTGGTGTGACCCTTGTTTCGGGGTCAGTTGTTTTGTGTGTTATTGTGTAACACCTGTTTTATAGGCAGAAAGTTTAAGGTTTTATTTTATTTCATGCCTATGTACTGCGTTTTTGTGGTAGGGAAGAAGTAAAATATGTAACCAGCGGTTAAATTTTGTGGAGTTTTTGAGACAATGTATGTTCAGTTTCATTGACAGTGTGTTATGTTATTGTATAGAAAAACTTAGCTAGGATTGGGTAGTAGGATGGACATTTTTTGTTTGTGCTTTTGGCACGGGTTCTTATTATAGGATATATAGACTGATGTGTTTATTCCTGTTCTGTTTGCTTGTTTTTGTTTATATGAGAATGATTATTTTTGGGCATTTATTGGATTGTTATGTATATGTGTGTTTCTAATAAAATAAAAAAAAAAAAAATTTTTTGCCTAATTTTCCTCATCACATATATCAGATTAGATTTATTTGATGTTAATTAAAATTCAGTTATATCTATTTTCTCGTTATGTTGAGACTGAGTTTAGTAGATACTTTTTTTTGCATAAACCAATTTTTGTGTCGCTTATTCTGTCAAAAATTACAGTTGTTTTTTAAGACCAACTCACCGATTCTGCTTATTCGGCTCCACATATAAGATAATTCAACTTGAAGAAATATAATTCATTATATTTATTGAGGTCCAATCAATGTTTCGGTGACAAATAAATCACCATCATCAGGAGTCATATCTAGAACATGATTGTGTTTGATCTAACATGAAATATTTCTCACAACAAAAAAAGTAAAATAACCATCAACACTCAGCATGGTGACCAGGTCAGGTCATCGACCGTCACAGTGAGTCTGGTCAAGAGTCAGCATGGTGACCAGGTCAGGTCATCGACCGTCACAGTGAGTCTGGTCAAGAGTCAGCATGGTGACCAGGTCAGGTCATCGACCGTCACAGTGAGTCTGGTCAAGAGTCAGCATGGTGACCAGGTCAGGTCATCGACGTCACAGTGAGTCTGGTCAAGAGTCAGCATGGTGACCAGGTCAGGTCATCGACCGTCACAGTGAGTCTGGTCAAGAGTCAGCATGGTGACCAGGTCAGGTCATCGAGCGTCACAGTGAGTCTGGTCAACAGTCAGCATGGTGACCAGGTCAGGTTATCGACCGTCACAGTGAGTCTGGTCAAGAGTCAGCATGGTGACCAGGTCAGGTCATCGACCGTCACAGTGAGTCTGGTCAAGAGTCAGCATGGTGACCAGGTCAGGTCATCGACCGTCACAGTGAGTCTGGTCAAGAGTCAGCATGGTGACCAGGTCAGGTCATCGACCGTCACAGTGAGTCTGGTCAACAGGTCAAGTACCGCCAGACAGTTCTAACTTGTATAGTTCATATTATGTTTTCGTTTTTTATATACAAAAATGTTCTAAATTGACCTCAGTGTAATGCAAATTATTATAATAAATACTCGGAGATAAAATTTCAGTTCACCTTGATAGACATCAAGGTTCATCAACACAGCATCAAGATCCTTCTTACAGTTCACCTTGATAGTCATCAAGGTGCATCAACACAGCATCAAGATCCCTCTTACAGTTCACCTTGATAGTCATCAAGGTACATCAACACAGCATCAAGATCCTTCTTACAGTTCACCTTGATAGTCATCAAGGTACATCAACACTGCATCAAGATCCTTCTTACAGTTCACCGTGATAGACATCAAGGTACATCAACACTGCATCAAGATCCTTCTTACAGTTCACCGTGATAGACATCAAGGTACATCAACACTGCATCAAGATCCTTCTTACAGTTCACCTTGATAGTCATCAAGGTGCATCAACACAGCATCAAGATCCTTCTTACAGTTCACCTTGATAGTCATCAAGGTTCATCAACACTGCATCAAGATCCTTCTTACAGTTCACCTTGATAGACATCAAGGTTCATCAACACAGCATCAAGATACTTCTTACAGTTCACCTTGATAGACATCAAGGTGCATCAACACTGCATCAAGAACCTTCTTACAGTTCACCTTGATAGTCATCAAGGTTCATCAACACTGCATCAAGATCCTTCTTACAGTTCACCTTGATAGTCATCAAGGTTCATCAACACTGCATCAAGATCCTTCTTACAGTTCACCTTGATAGTCATCAAGGTTCATCAACACTGCATCAAGATCCTTCTTACAGTTCACCTTGATAGTCATCAAGGTTCATCAACACTGCATCAAGATCCTTCTTACAGTTCACCTTGATAGTCATCAAGGTGCATCAACACTGCATCAAGAACCTTCTTACAGTTCACCTTGATATTCATCAAGGTGCATCAACACTGCATCAAGATCCTTCTTACAGTTCACCTTGATAGACATCAAGGTACATCAACACTGCATCAAGATCCTTCTTACAGTTCACAACTATGGAAGTAGTCCGGCCAGTTCTCTCTTCTCTTGCTTCACTTCTCTAACCTCGTCACAGAACTTTAGCAGGTTTGTAAGGCAGGATTTACCATCTCTTTAACCAAGTTAGTTATTATTATCTACATTCCAGGTGTTCCACTACTGTTTTCATAATTTTCTGCATAACTTTACTATGTCAGCGACACAGTTGGTCACCTTTCGTAAAGGACGGGACTGCACCAGCTGTCCTGCAGCATGTGACTACTGAAAATTGTTCATAATTGTTCTCTCAGTGCTTTCGTTCACTCTCTCAAAAAATGCGGATATATACTTTGTCGCACAATTGTCTTCGAGGTATCTAATTAACTCAGGAGTTTCTTTAGCTTCTGCTGTGTGCATTGTGTCCAGTAACCGCTGGTGTGCTCCTCCTCCTCCTAGACTCTGGTAATGTTCCTATTTTCTCTTGAGAATACATGTGAAGGACATTTCCATCTGTATCATAGTTTAATATTTTTGTATTGGGATTATAGACTCTACACCATCAAGTACCTAATTTCAGATACAAAAAAATCCCATCTTGATCCAGGTCATTCAAATAACATACCATTTTTTCATAGCTTCAATTATTCTCCTATTCCTACTAATCCTCAAAGACCTAATGAAGATGGTAGGCAAAACAATAATGCAAAGTGTCATGAAACTTGTCCATTAAAATTAAAAAACACAAACCTGGAAAAAGTCCGAAAGAGGCTGACACTCAGGAAAGATGCCAACAGCAATGCACGAATAAAACATTTCCGAACATTTCGTAATACTTCGTCAGTCCGTCTGTGTGTTAATGTCTCCGATATTGTTGTTATTTACTGTGATGTATGAATGTTTACACAGTGAATGTTGTGGTGCACTGTGTTGTAGAGACTTATGGCACAACACCGGTAAGTAATGAAAAGGACACAGTTGTACACAAATAACCCGCACACAGGACAGAGGAGGTTACCACGACGTTTCGGTCCGACTTGGACCATTTACAAAGTCACATTAACAGAAAGGAGAGAAGGAGGGAGTATATATAGAACAGCAGACAGGGACGGGACAAAGGAGGTAAGGAAAGAAAGTAGAGAGGTAGTGGTAGAGGTAGTAGTAGTAGTAGCAGTAGTAGTAGAATCAGTGAAAGACCAAGAGGAGCACTGCAAGGGAGCTAAGGGCCCACAAAGGGTAGGAACAAAAACACAGAGAGGGAAAAATAATAAAGGACCAAACACACAAAATGAAAACACAAAGAACAAAGAGGAAACAGGAAAGGGGAAGAGGGAGAAGGAGAAAAAAAGAATCAGGTTAAGTCACGGGTGTTCTGAAGTTTGGAGCATTTAACAATGTAATGGGAGAGGAAAGCATCTACAGAGACAAAGCCAGGGCTAAGATTCATACAAGGAAAGTTGTGTATAAGGGAGGATTCAATCCAGACGGCGACTGTGAAAACCAGAAGTAGGTTAGACAGTTTTAGCAGAAGACCAGTCAATAGGATGATGTGATCCTGAAGAGGACAGGAGGAACAGGAAATAGAGTAGACACCAGGAGCATCAATAGAGAGAGGAGAGATATGAACTAGATTAGTGCGAAAAGTCTAGCGAAAAGTAAGTTTGATGTCTAAGGAACGGAGAGAGTTATTGAGATTAGAAAGGCTGGAAATGTAGGGAAGGCAGAGGACAGGAGAGTTTGGGAGAGAAGAAAGTCCATTTAGCACGAGAGAAAGCAGAGTCTATGAAATGGGAAGGGTAGCCAAGACAAGAAAATGAATTATGAAGAGTGGAAATTTCTACTTCAAGGAACTGAGGATCACAAATGCGGAGAGCACGGAGAAAGAGGGAGATAAGAACACTTTTCTTGACAGAGGAAGCATGATAAGAAAAATAGTGAATGTACATGTCACTGTGCATAGGCTTGCGGTACACGGAAAAGGCAAAACCTGTAACTGAGCGGTGGACATGAACATCAAGGAAAGGAAGCAAAGAACTAAATTCCCAATCAGCTTTAAACTTAATGGAAGGGGCAAGATTATTAAGAGCATCAAGAAATGGTTGGAAGAGACTAGAGTCATGAGGCCAAAGAACAAAGATGTCATCTACATAGCGGAGCCAGAGTGAAGGACGTACATCAATAGTAGGAAGAAGAACAGTCTCGAAGTGTTCCATGTAAAGATTAGCAAGAACAGGAGATAGAGGAGAGAGACACCGAAGGTTTGAGAATAATATTTACCTTGGAAGGAAAAGGAATTAGTGTCCACACAAAGGCGGATAAGATCAAGAAAGACATCAGTAAGTATAGGGAGATGAAGTAACCTTTCATTGGCCTTCTCTCTGAGAAAATTGAAGATATCATCAAGAGGGACATTAGTGAAGAGGGACTCAACGTCAAGACTAAGCATCTTACAGGTCGGGAGAGAGGGCGAACACGCTTCATGAAGTCTTGAGAGTGACGAAGGTGGGGAGGAGAAAAAGTACTAAGAAAGGGAGTGAGAGTTTTGGCTAGCCAAGAAACAAGAGAATATGAGACAAACTCTAGAGGATATGATGGGCCGAAGAGGAATATCAGGTTTATGCGTTTTGGCAAGACCATAGAAATAAAGCAGAGAGGGACAAATGACACGAAAACGTTGAACAAGGTCAAAGTCAGGAGGACAGAGGTCGAAGAAAGTCCTTAGTTTCTTGTTGAAAGTTCTCTTGATGCGATCAAGAGGGTTGGAAACGAGAGGAGTGTAGGTACGTGAGTCAGAGATCAAGACTTCATCTTCACGGAGGTAATCCTCGCGATCAAGGATAACTACCGAATTACCTTTGTCAGAAGAGAGGATGACAATGTTAGTGTTAGATTTAAGAGAAGAAAGGGCAAGTTGATAGCGGCGAGGAAGATGGTAATTCTTAGACAACAGACTATCCAGAGCAGGAAGGACAGCACCACGAAAAGTGGTGATTACGAGAGCGAGACTGACGAAAGGAATCAAAAAAGCTAATCAGGTCAATGTTAGCGCGAGGGGCAGGTGAAGTGTCATAGGAAAGACCAAAACCAAGAAGTTCGAGCTAATGCTTGGAGAGTGTGACACAAGACAGATTAGTAACACGGTAAGGAAGAATTTTGACCAAGGACTGCCTGAGATAAGACGTTGATGTTTCTTCCGTAGTTTAGAAGAATGAATTAGTGAATTAAGGCGAGCAGTGTCAAAAGCAAGCAGTGTGGTGGTAAGCTCTCCTCTGCTATGTGCGGGTTATTTGTGTATTGTTCCAGTCATGGTATTGAGCTTTTTTGTTATTTACACAGTTGTAGAAGGGAACTATTGAATGAAGAAGCTTGTTTCACAGGTGAAAGTTCCTCTCTACTATTTTGTCTTTTATTCACCACCATACGTTGTGTTGTGATATGTATAGTCTGTCTGCTACACCAGAGTTAATAACACTGTATGTAACCTGTCCACAACCAGTTAATAAAATGTTAATCTCTAAACTTGGGATTAGTGTAAATACTTCATATATACGCTGAGGCACACAACTCTCAGGTGTATCTTCTTCTTCTTCTTCTTCTTCTTCTTCTTCTTCTTCTTCTTCTTCTTCTTCTTCTTCTTCTTCTTCTTCTTCTTCTTCTTCTTCTTCTTATTATTATTATTATTATTATTATTATTATTATTACACTTTACTGTATAAGATATTATAAAATAGTAACACTCAAGTGAAATACTCTTGTAGCAAGAAACACTCAGGTGACCTACTATTGTAGCAAGAAACACTCAGGTGACCTACTCTTGTAGCAAGAAACACTCAGGTGACCTACTCTTGTAGCAAGAAACACTCAGGTGACCTACTCTTGTAGCAAGGAACACCAGGTGACCTACTCTTTAGCAAGGAACACTCAGGTGACCTACTCTTGTAGCAAGGAACACTCAGGTGACCTACTCTTGTAGCAAGGAACACTCAGGTGACCTACTCTTGTAGCAAGGAACACTCAGGTGACCTACTCTTGTAGCAAGGAACACTCAGGTGACCTACTCTTGCAGCAAGAAACACTCAGGTGACCTACTCTTGTAGCAAGAAACACTCAGGTGACCTACTCTTGTAGCAAGGAACACTCAGGTGACCTACTCTTGTAGCAAGGAACACTCAGGTGACCTACTCTTGTAGCAAGAAACACTCAGGTGACCTACTCTTGTAGCAAGGAACACTCAGGTGACCTACTCTTGTAGCAAGGAACACTCAGGTGACCTACTCTTGTAGCAAGGAACACTCAGGTGACCTACTCTTTTAGCAAGAAACACAAATATGAGAGATAAGTTGTCTAGTCTGAGTATTGTCCCTGTTAACGTAAGTACCTATTATCCAGCCTCTGTTCACCTAAGTACCTATGGACCAGCCTCTGTTCGCCTGAGTACCTATGGACCAGCCTCTGTTCACATGAGTACCTATGGGCCGGGCTCTGATCACCTGAGTACCTATGGACTGGGCTCTGTTCACCTGAGTACCTATGGAATGGGCTCTGTTCACCTGAGAACCTATGGACCGGCCTTTGTTCCCTGAGGACGTATGGACGGGGCTCTGTTCACGTGAGTACTTATGGACCGGGTTCTGTTCACCTGAGTACCTATGGACCAGGCTGTGTTCACCTGAGCCTTCAGCCTCTCGGTGTTATCGGTAAAAAAGTACTGACTTTATCATGACTTGATTTATTTATTAGAGTTGTGTATTAAATACAGTTGTTTATCAGTCAGTAGTGACTGTGACTCGCCGGGTTGTGTTGCCTCCCATCATGTACCTATATTATTAAGAGGCTGAAATGTTTCAAGGCTTTACTGCCGTGTCCCCTCCCACTCACCAAGCCCACTCAGCAACACCACCACCCCACTCACCAGGCCCACCCAGCAACACCACCACCTCACTCACCACGCCCACCCAGCAACACCACCACCCACTCACCACGCCCACCCAGCAACACCATCACCTCACTCACCAAGCCCACCCAGCAACACCACCACCCCACTCACCAAGCCCACTCAGCAACACCACCACCCCACTCACCAACACCACCACCCCACTCACCAAGCCCACCCAGCAACACCACCACCCCACTCACCAAGCCCACCAGCAACACCACCACCTCAGTACACTAAAGTAACACAGAAGACCAGTACAGTATTACCGAAGACCAATACAGTAACACAGAATACCAATACAGTAACACAGACGACCACTACAATAACACAGAATACCAATACAGTAACACAGAACACCTGTACAGTAACAGAGAATACCAGTACAGTAACACAGAAGACTAGTACAGTAACACAGAAGACCAGTACAGTAACACAGAACACCAGTACAGAAACACAATACCAGTACAGTAACACAGAACACCAGTACAGTAACACAGAACATCAGTACAGTAACACAGAATACAACTACAATAACACAGAACAACAGTACAGTAACACAGAGAACCAGTACAGTAACACAGAAGACCAGTACAGTAACACAGAAGAACAGTACAGTAACACAGAAGACCAGTACAGTAACACGGAAGAACAGTACATTACAGTGCATAACACGGACGACCAGTACAGTAACACAGAAGAACAGTACAGTAACACAGAAGACCAGTACAGTAACACGGAAGAACAGTACATTACAGTGCATAACACGGACGACCAGTACAGTAACACAGAATACCACTACAATAACACAGAATAGCAGTACAGTAACACAGAATACTAGTACAGTAACACAGAAGACCAGTACAGTAACACAAAATAACAGTACAGTAACACAGAAGAACAGTACGGTAATACAGAAGAACAGTACAGTAACACAGAAGAACAGTACAGTAACTCATAAGAACAGTAAAGTAACACAGAAGAACAGTACGGTAACACAGAATAACAGTACAGTAACAGAAGAACAGTACAGTAACACAGAAGACCACTACAATAACACAGAATACCAATACAGTAACACAGAAGACCAGTACATTAACACAGAAGACCAGTACAGTAACATAGAAGACCAGTACAGTAACACACAGGACTAGTACAGTAACACAGAAGACCAGTACAGTAACACAGAAGATCAGTACAGAAACACAGACCAGTACAGTAACCCAGAACACCAGTTCAGTAACACAGAATACTAGTACGGTAACACAGACCACCAGTACAGTAACACAGAACACCAGTACAGTAACACAGAACACCAGTACAGAAACACAGAACACCAGTACAGTAACACAGAATACCAGTACAGTAACACAGAACATCAGTACAGTAACACAGAACACCAGTACAGTAACACAGAATTCCAGTACAGTACCACAGAAGACCAGTACAGTAACACAGAAGACCAGTACAATAACACAGAAGACCAGTACAGTAACACAGAAGACCAGTACAGTAACACAGAAGACCAGTACAGTAACACAGAGGACCAGTACAGTAACACAGAAGACCAGTACAGTAACACAGAACACCTTTACAGTAACACAGAATACCAGTACAGTAACACAGAACACCAGTACAGTAACACAGAACACCAGTACAGTAACAGAGAATACCAGTACAGTAACACAGAACACCAGTACAGTAACACAGAATACCAGT
This sequence comes from Cherax destructor, assembly GCA_009830355.1. NCBI lineage: Eukaryota > Metazoa > Arthropoda > Malacostraca > Decapoda > Parastacidae > Cherax > Cherax destructor. The sequence goes on along the minus strand of WNWK01024005.1, from coordinate 10,021 downwards.
ACAGTAACACAGAACACCAGTACAGTAACAAAGAAGACCAATACAGTAACACAGAACACCAGTACAGTAACAGAGAATACCAGTACAGTAACACAGAACACCAGTACAGTAACACAGAAGACCAGTACAGTAACACAGAGGACCAGTACAGTAACACAGAAGACCAGTACAGTAACACAGAACACCTTTACAGTAACACAGAATACCAGTACAGTAACACAGAACACCAGTACAGTAACACAGAACACCAGTACAGTAACAGAATACCAGTACAGTAAAACAGAACACCAGTACAGTAACACAGAAGACCAGTACAGTAACGCAGAAGAACAGTACAGTAACACAGAAGACCAGAACAGTAACACAGAATAACAGTACAGTAACACAGAATACCAGTACAGTAACACAGAATAACAGTACAGTAACACAGAATACTAGTACAGTAACTCAGAAGACCAGTACAGTAACTCAGAAGACCAGTACAGTAACAGAATAACAGTACAGAAACACAGAACAGTACAGTAACACAGAAGAACAGTACAGTAATACAGAAGAACAGTACAGTAACACAAGAACATTACAGTAACACAGAAGAACAATACAGTAACAGAAGAACAGTACAGTAACACAGACGAATAGTACATAACACGGAAGACCAGTACAGTAACACAGAAGAAAAGTACATTACAGTACATAACACACAAGACCAATACAGTAACACAGACGAACAATAGAATAACTCAGAAGAACAGTACAGTAACACGGAAGAAATACAGTAACACAGACCAGTACAGTACAGTAACACAGAAGAACAGTACAGTAACACAGAAGAACAGTACAGTAAGACAGAAGACCAGTAAATTGCAGTAACACAGAAGAATACAGTAACACAGAAGAATACAGTAACACAGAAGAATACAGTAACACAGAAGAATACAGTAACACAGAAGAATACAGTAACACAGAAGAATACAGTAACACAGAAGAATACAGTAACACAGAAGAATACAGTAACACAGAAGAATACAGTAACAGAAGAATACAGTAACAGAAGAATACAGTAACACAGAAGAATACAATAACACAGAAGAATACAATAACACAGAAGAATACAGTAACACAGAAGAATACAGTAACACAGAAGAATACAGTAACACAGAAGAATACAGTAACACAGAAGAATACAGTAACACAGAAGAATACAGTAACACAGAAGAATACAGTAACACAGAAGAATACAGTAACACAGAAGAATACAGTAACACAGAAGAATAATACAGTAATTGTTATTTATATGAATAATGCAGTAACATACACAAAAGGGTGGTGGAGTAGCGATATGTCAGAGACAATTTAAATTGTTGTGTTAGACAAGATATAAAATTAGAAGCGTCAGCCACTGAATCTGTTTGGTTACAGCTTCTTGATGGCCGTGTAAAACTAATCTTGGGTGTGATTTACAGGGCTCCAAATCTTGATAGGGAGTGCAGTAAACTTCTATGGGACGAAATTCGTAAGGCATCTACATACGAAAATGTTGTGCTAATATGAGATTTCAACTTTAGACAAATTGACTGGAGCAATTTGACAGGAAATTTAGAGTCAAGTGACTTTCTTGATACGATTCAGGATTGTTTTTTAAAACAGTTTGTGACATAACCAACTAGAGAAAATAATAATCTTGAGTTAATTATGAGCTTGAGGAAAGTGATCACAAATCACTCAGTTTTAATATATCATGGAATTACCCTAATAATGGCAATCAAGTCTCTGTCCCTGACTTCCGCTTTGCTTATTTCATAGGACTGAAAAATTACCTGGGTGGGTTGAACTGGAATGACCTGACAATGGGTCAGGTAGGTGGTGATGATTGCCAATATGACGTTTTCCAGAGCATAGTTCTAGCTGCTCAGACAACTTATGTTCCAAATAGGGAAATCAGACCAAACAAAAATGATCCTAAATGGATGAACAATAGATTAAAACATCTCGATGGTCAAAAGAGAGGCATATATAGGCGAATCAAAAGAGGAGAGGGGCAATTAAGAAATCAATATATTCAGTAAAATAGAGAAATAAAAAAGGGAATAAGAAAAGCAAAAAGATATTATGAGGTTAAAGTTGCAAGGGAATCGAAGACTAACCCAAAAGGATTCTTTCAGGTATACAGAAGTAAGATTAGGGACAAGATAGGCCCACTCAAAAGTAACTCAGGTTAGCTCACCATCAGTGATAAGGAAATGTGTAGAATTTTTAACATACCTCCTTTCAGTTTTTACACAGAAGACCAGTTCATTACAAACACTTAAAATACCAGTACAGTACAATAACACAGAATAACAGTACAGTACAGTAACACAGAAGATCAGTACAATAAAACAGCACAGAAGACCAGTAGAGTACAATAACACAGAAGACAAGAACAGTACAATAAAACAGAGGACCAGTACGGTACAGTACAATAAAACAGAGGACCAGTACGGTACAGTACAATAAAACAGAGGACCAGTACGGTACAGTAACACAGAAGACCAGTACAATTCAATAACACAGAAGACCAGTACAGTAACAGAAGACCAGTATAGTACAATAACACAGAAGACCAGAACAGTAACAAAGAAGAACAGTACATTACAATACCACAGAAGACCAGTACAGTAACACAGAAAACCAGTTCAGTACAATAGCACACAAGACCAGTAGAGTAACACAGAAAACCAGTACAGTACACTAACACAGACGACCAGTACAGTACAATAATACAGAAGACCAGTACAGTACATTAACACAGATGACCAGTACAGTACTTCTCTCTGTGTTATCGTACTGTTCTGGTTTCTGTGTTACTGTACTGAACTGGTCTTCTGTGTTATTGTACTGTACTGGTCTTCTGTGTTATTGTACTGAGTTTTTATTCTGTGTTATTGCACTGTAATGGTCTTCTGTTGTATTATACTGTACTGGTCTTCTGAGTCATTGTACTGCACTCGTCATCTGTGTTATTGTAATGTACTGGTCTTCTCTGTTATTGTACTGTACTGGTCTTCTGTGTTATTGTACTGTACTGGTCTTCTGTGTTATTGTACTGTACTGGTCTTCTGTGTTATTGTACTGTACTAGTCTTCTGTGTTACTCTAATGTACTGGACTTCTGTGCTATTGTACTGAACTGGTCTCTGTGCTATTGTACTGAACTGGTCTTATGTACTATTGTACTGACTGGCTTCGTGACTGTACTAGTCTTATGTGTTTGTACTGTACTGGTCTTCAGTGATATTGTACAGTTCTGGTTTCGTGTTATGTACTGTACTGGTCGTCTGTGTTTCTGTACTGTACTGTTCTTTGTGATTGTATACTGGTGTCTGGTTTGTACTGTACTGTGTTCGTTATTGTACTGTACTGGTGTTCTGTGTTATTGTACTGTACTGGTGTTCTGTGTTATTGTACTGTACTGGTGTTCTGTGTTATTGTACTGTACTGGTGTTCTGTGTTATTGTACTGTACTGGTGTTCTGTGTTATTGTAGTTTACTGGTCTTGTATGTTGCAACATTGTTTTTTTTTTCAACACTTTCACCACACTCATACATAATCACTGTCTTTGCAGAGGCGCTCAGATACGACAGCTGAGAATAGTCCCTCCCAGCTGTCACTATCCCAAACCCCTCCTTTAAAGTGCAGGCATTGTACTTCCCATTTCCAGGACTCAAGTCCAACTAAATCAATTAACTGGTTTCCCTGAATCCCTTCACAAAATGTTACCCTGCTCACACTCCAACAAATCGTCATGTCCCAAAAACCATTCGTCTCCATTCACTCCTATCTAACACGCTCACACATGCCTTGCCCACAAAACCTCCTATACCCCTTCCCTCCAACCTTTTCTAGGACGACCCCTACTCCGCCTTCCTTCCCCTACAGATTTATACGCTTTCCAAGTCATTCTACTTTGATCCATTCTCTCTAAATGACCAAACCACCTCAACAACCCCTCTTCAGCCCTCTGACAAATACTTTTAGTAACTCCACACCTTCTCCTAATTTCCACATTCCGAATTTTCTGCATAATATTTACACCACACATTGCCCTTAGACAGGACATCTCCACTGCCTCCAGCCTCCTCCTCGCTGCAGCATTTGCAACCCATGCTTCACACCCATATAAGTGTGTTGGTACCACTATACTTTCGTACATTCCTTTCTTTGCCTCCATGGATAACTTTTTTTGTCTCCACAGACACCTCAATGCACCACTCACCTTTTTTCCTTCATCAATTCTATGGTTAACCTCATCCTTCATTGATGAAGGAAAAAAGGTGAGTGGTGCGTTGAGGTATCTGTGGAGACAAAAAAACGTTATCCATGGAGGCAAAGAAGGGAATGTACGAATGTATATTGTTATTTTTATTTAATTATTTTGTAGTTTACTGGTCTTGAATGTTGCAACATTATTTTTTTTTTAATTATTTTGTATTATACTCTTCTTCTGTGTTGTACTTTTTTATGTTGTATATTTTTATGTGTTATTTTGCTGTTTTGTTATTAAGCTGTTTTATGTGTTATAGTACTTATTTGTGTGTCACTATACTGTTTTATTGTTATTATACTGTTTAATGAGTTACTTTATTGTTTTGTGTTACTGTACTGTTTTATGTATTGCTATATTAACAGCTGACTTGATACATCTTATACGTAACGAACGATCCGCTACCTAAAGTCTTTTCCCAGCAGAGTCCTGCCAACACTATTTCCTGCAGAACCCTGGGTTCACGACCCAGTAACAAGAAGAACCCTGGGTTAACGACCCAGTAACAAGAAGAACCCTGGGGTTCACGACCCAGTAACAAGAACCCTGGGTTCACGACCCAGTAACAAGAAGAACCCTGGGTTCACGACCCAGTAACAAGAAGAACCCTGGGTTCACGACCGAGTTACAAGAAGAACCCTGGGTTAACGACCCAGTAACAAGGAGAACCTTTGGTTCACGACCCAGTAACAAGGAGAACCTTGGGTTCACGACCCAGTAACAAGGAGAACCTTGGGTTCATCAGCCAGTAACAAGGGAAGGGACACCTATGGGTTCACCACCCAGTATCAAGGAGAACCTGGACGACCCGTTCATCCACCCAGTATCAAGGAGAATCCTGGGTTCAACGAACCCCAGACCATCAAGGAGAAGTCTCTGGGTTCCCCGACCCAGTAGTCAGAATTGGAGAATCCCTGGTTCACGACCCAGTAACAAGAGAACCCTGGGTTCACGACCCAGTAACAAGGAGAACCTGGTTACGACCCAGTAACAAGAGAATCTGGGTTCACACCAGTAACGGAGAACCAGTTCACCACAGTAACAAGAAACTTGTTACGACCAGTAAAGGAGAACCTTGGGTTCACGGAACCCTAAGTAACAAGGAGAACCTTGGGTTCACGACCCAGTAACAAGGAGAACCTCATGGGTTCACCGACCCAGTAACAAGGAGAACCTTGAAAGGTTCAACCAACATACAGTTAAACATTAAAGAACATTACTTGGCTTCACGCACTCAGTAACGAAGGAGAACCTTGGATTCACGACCCAGTAACAAGGAGAACCTTGGGTTCACGACCCAGTAACAAGGAGAACCCTGGGTTCACGACCCAGTAACAAGGAGAACCTTGGGTTCACGACCCAGTAAAAAGGAGAACCTTGGGTTCACCACCCAGTAACAAGGAGAACCCTTGGGTTCACGACCCAGTAAAAAGAAGAACCCTGGGTTCACGACCCAGTAACAAGAAGAACCCTGGGTTCACGACCCAGTAACAAGGAGAACCTTGTGTTCACGACCCATGTGAAAGGTTGTCGCCAATCTTCTCAGGAAAAGTATAATAGAAAAATACTAATAACAAGAAAAATTAACACTATTTTAATAGAATGACATTTAAATAATAAATAAGTAAATATGATTATAATAATCCTATATTAAAGAAAAATGAAAAATGAAAACAAAAAGATATATATGATTCAAAGCTAAATATTTACAGCTGTGGTCTTATAACTGAAGCAATGAATCCTCGTGGTGGTGTTGTTGTTGTTGGTGTTGTTGCCTCAGTGTTTTCCACAAATCCAACAGTCTTCCAAACTGTTACAATGTCACAGATGATGTCAGGGACTCAGTTGAAAGTTGTCCCTTAGTGACGTCCAGTTGCCTGATGTTTCTTAAGTGTGTACTGAGGTACTACTGGTGGTAGTGCAGGAATGGAGTAACTGTTTCTCAATTGTTGAGTACGCCGGCCCCCCACTCAGCCTTGAATCCGATGATCCGAGCGGACACAGAGGACTGTGAAGGAAACCACAATAATTACTCACCACTCTAGCATTAATTTACATAGTAGGCATAAGGCCTTTAAAAGAAATGGCGAAACTGTAATAATTTACTCTACCAAACCAAGGCAGGACATAGCAGAAGTGAAAGTTTTTAAACATGAGTGAAGCTCCAAAAATAATTAGAGTGAAGCTCTTACACCTAAAATAATGAAGATACGAGCAGCCGTGAAGTACTTATAGTGGGATCGAGCGTGGTCAGTCAAGTGATTTCAACCGGCAGCCGGGCCCAGCATTACACCTCTCACGGGTGAAAAAGGGTGGGGGGTATAGCAGCAGCGAGACACTCACCCCACCTTAACCAGCAAACTACCACTCAACCATCACTCTACATACCTTCACACTTTCATCACTCCTATCTATGGACTTTTCCTCACACTCCCCATACCAAGACTGCTAGTCAAGGAATAGAAGTAGAAATTATGAGGTAAAAGTCCCAAAAAAAATGAAAGTCGCATAAGTACAAATATTCTACTGACTGTCACGACTTAACCAGTCAGATTATTATTATAATCAAATAGAAGCACTAAACCAATTAACCAGTCAGAGAAATAATTAGATGAACCATTGATATACACAATATGAAACTTTAAAGCCTGGAGTGCCAATGTCCACCTCAAGAGGCGACTGTTGGTTCCCTTAAAAGTTTCTAGGTATACCAATGGTTTATGATCTGTTTCAAGAATGAATTCTTTCCCCAGTAAATATAACTTAAGTTTGGAGATACCCACACAAGGCCTAAGCATTCATTTTCAATGGTTGAGTATCTAGTTTCGGCCGGTAGAGTTTCCGACTCAGGAAACATACAGGAAAGGGGTACCGTCATGATACTGCAATAATACGGCACCTAAACCTGTATTGGAGGCATCAGCCCTTTAAACAAAAAGGTTTGCTAATATCTGGAATCTTATGTATGGGACCTTAGAAATATTGCTTTAAGTTCATTAAACTTTTCTCGAGCTATGTCGGAAAGTTCAAGAGGCTCCTCACAGACTTCTTAAATAACAAAAAGGCACAATACCGTGACTGGAACAATACACATAACCCGCACATATAAAGAGGAGTACGAGACTGTTTGCGACTTGGACCATTTGTAAATGGTCCAAGTCGACCGAAACGTCGTCGTAAGCTCTCTCTTATATGCGGGTTATGTGTATAGACTTCTTAAGGTAGTCCGATAAACTTCCGGTGAGGTTAGTAATATTGGGGATAAATTTAGCATAGAAATTAACAGAACCGAGGAAGCTACGCATGAGTTTTTTCGTTCTTGGGAATGTAAACTCTGTTAAGGCTTTGATTTTCTGGGGAAGAGGTTGTAAGGAGTTATCTGCTAGAACAAAGCCTAGATATCTAATCTGGTTGTATGCCAGAAAGCACTTCTTTGGTTTTGCAGTGAGGCCATGTGCACGTAACCTGCGCAAGACTGACGTCAAAGTCTGGATGTGTTCATCCCAAGTAGATGTCATGACGTAAATATTGTCAAAATAAACGGACACGTTAGGCATATCACCCAGAACTTTCTTCATCAGTCTTACGTAGGTAGCACAGGCTGTTACGAGACCAAAAGGCATTGTCCTATATTGCATGAGACCTTGGTGGGTAGGAAAGGCGGTGTACTGCTTGGATGAAGGCTCTAACTTAACTTGATGATATGCTTGTGAGATATCAATTTCTGTAAAGAAAGTGGCATCATAAAACTTATGGAGGTCGTTATCTATGATAGGCATAGGTTCAGCATCCCACCGAGTGATAGCATTCAGTCCTCTAAAATCAATAGCAAGTCTATAGGAATTATGTTCTTTCTTAACCATGACCACTGGTGAACAATATGAAGAAACTGAAGGTTCTATGATGTTAAGTTTTAATAATCTGTCTACTTCTCGGTCGAATGCCTCCCTAAGATGAACTGGCACAGGGTATAATTTGCGTTTGATGGGAGTGTCAGTGACTAAATTAATCTTATGGATAACCGTGGAGGTTAACCCAGGAATGTCAGTAAAGACATCTGAAAAAGCCTTTACACATTTAAGGAGATCATGTTTCTTGCCTCTGTCCAATGAATCATTAATATTTAAGTTAGTAGGAACTGAGGGTTCTAGAGTTACAACATCAGGCAGTTCCTCATCTTCTACCTCAGATGTGTCAATAACACACACATTACACTCCTCCGGGATTGACTCATGTTTATGAGGAAAAACAACATCAAAAGTATTCAGACAATTTACAGTGTTTCTCCTGTAATACTTTTTAAGAATGTTGATATGATACAGCTTAGGCTTCCCTTTTACTTCAATGAGGTAATCAACCTTCCCACAAATCTTTAGTACTTTGTAAGGGCCTTTCCAGGCCACTAATAATTTATTTGCCTTTATTGGTAAAAGTACCAGAACTTCATCACCTACATTAAAACTTCTCCTCTGACTCTTTGCATCAAAATAGGTTTTATATTGGTTCATGGATAAAGTTAAGTTTTGAGACACTAAGTCAGAGGTCTCCTCTAGTTTAGATCTTAAGTCAAGGAGAAACTGATAAGAAGACTGAACCTCAGCACTTCCTTCTTCATTAGTCCATAAGTCATGAAGGATTGATAGTGGACCTCTGGCCTGTCTACCATAGAGAAGTTCAAAGGGTGAGAACCCTAATGAATCACTGGGAACTTCCCTCATGGCAAACAATGCACAGGGTAGGTAACGATGCCACTCCTTAGGTTTAATAACTGAAACATGGTATAATACCAAGAGTCGGGATATGATTGCTGAGTGTCATATTCAGGGGTTTAAGTTGTTCCATGTAGATAGATATAATGGGAAAGGGGGTGGAGTTGCATTGTATGTACGAGAAAATATAAATTGCTGCATAAAAACAGGCATAAAAATAGATGGATCATTAACAGAATCTGTTTGGGTAGAGTTTCTAGAAGGTCAAGAAAAACTGATTCTAGGTGTAATATACCGACCTCCAGGCTTGGATCACGATAGAGGGAGACTTCTTTGGGACGAAATTGTTAGGGTTTCTAGGCACAATAACGTAGTGTTAGTAGGGGATTTTAACTTTAGTCAAATTGACTGGACTTCTTTGACCGGTAATCTGGAGTCCAGTGACTTTATGGAAGTAGTTCAGGACTGTTTTCTGAAGCAGTGTGTGACGGAGCCTACCAGAGGTAATAATTTGCTCGACCTAGTCTTGTCAAATAAAGAAACTCTTGTAAATAATCTAGAGATCACTGAAGAGCTTGGAGCTAGTGATCACAAATCCATTACTTTTAATATTACATGGGAGTACGAGAATAGGGATAATACGGTAAAAGTTCCTGATTTTCGTTCTGCCGATTATATTGGACTTAGGAACACCTGTCTAATCTCGACTGGGGTAATCTAGCTAACGATTACGATGGGATCTGCGTTTATGATTTGTTTCTTAATAATGTACAACGTGCACAGAGTATGTTTATTCCCCAGAGAGAATTTAGGTCAAATAATAACGATCCCAAATGGATTAACAGGAGGCTAAAACATTTATTAGGGGAGAAAAGAGGAATTTATAGGCGCATCAAAAGAGGAGATGTTAACCTTATTGACCAATATGTTCAGTTGAAAAGAGAAGTAAAAGGGGATTAGAAAGGCTAAACGTGACTAGGAGATTAAGGTTGCTAATGAATCAAAGACT